>VDFB02322894.1:0-125733 GCA_007258455.2 Sequoia sempervirens
AATGGGATTTGAAACAAGTACAAGGTTTGAGACCCACTCTAGATAATCGATCAGTCGTATGAATCCAGCATCTAGGAGCTTTTGTAATTCCATTTTGACCAACAATTATATCTAGGGATGCATTTTCCTTAGCTTTTGTCTCACTGGATTTTCTTCTAGATATACAACTAGGTGATGAACCACACCCTCTGGATCAAGGCTAGGCATGTCAGCATAGGTCCATGCAAATTTTATCTTTCTTTCTTTTAGGAATGCAGCCAAGAGTTCTTTTTCTTCTATGAGAAGTTATTATGCATAAAATGTTATGTGCGACATTTCCTTTGTTCCCAGGTTGACTGGATTGCACTTCTCCATTGGGACCGATGACTTCTCCTGATGAATTGCACTAAGAGGAAGATTGAATCCTTCATCCTCCAGCACCTTAGAGAGGTTTTCACCATTGGATGTGTCCTTTATTTTTACTATTTTTGGCTAAAAGAGAACCATAGTGTGGTTTTCACTCAAAGACCTAGAGATTATTCTCATATTTTCACTTTTGCAATTGAAGGATTCAATCGTCTCCCCATAATAGGCATGTGTGTCCAGTCTGATGTCAAATTTGGCCTTGTGATCTCCATATCGTATTGTATCATGCAATCCCATGAATTCTAAGAGTGCCTCATCATTTTCGAATGAGTCCAAAATTGGTGGTCCTCGTTGGTTGTAATTGATGCACTGGGGATAGACTAGGCTTATCTCATGGGTTTGATGGTCTGACTCAAAAGAAACGGTGCTAATCATGATTAGGGAGGAATCTTTGAAAAGAATGGGCAAGTCTATTATGGGATCCTCATCACTAATACACACATCAGTTAAGTCAAAGGTAAAGTTGTCTATGACTCAACCTATGGTTACTAGTAACCGAAGGGTGGATGTTGATAGTTGAGGGGGAGTTTTGACATTTCTAACCACAGCACCTTTGCCAAGTATGGTTACCTTTAGAGGGTACATTCGAGGCCAATATTTCTTATACGCTTCTCAACAACAAGGGGTTCTAACAGGTCGTTGGCATTCTTCCCAAGTTTCTTGTTCTTATTGTAACACATGCTAAGCATCATTTGTAGACCTTTGTTGCTCTCATCCATTGGAAGATCAGGCACGAGCCTTTCATCTTGATATAGGAGACTAGATATGTCCCTTTCATCTACTATTTCCTCACTTAGATCTCCCTAAGATTTGAATCTAGAGGGATCCGCTTTGAAGGTGTGTGATGATGTTTCAGCTAGTTGAGGTTGCACGTGAGTCCTAGGAGATTGAGGTAACTCTCCTATTATGAAAGCATGTTTCTTCATTCTATAATCCCCACACCCATTTTCTTGGATAATAACCTTAATTTTGGATATATCAGGAATTGCGAGTGTCTTTGTCTTGGAAGTGGAGGCTAATGTAGTTGGGTCTACATATGGAGTTGTGGGGCCTTCATTGTTCTTTGAAACTTGGGGGATTTAATAATATTTTTCTTCTAGATTCTTGTAGTAAGAAAAGGGCTTGAGATCACCATGGACTGTGACCTCTTGATTTTGATATGGGAACTTGACGCACTAATGGAAGGTTGATGTGACTTCTTGCATCCCATGGATCCATGGACACCCTAGGAGGATGTTATAGGGTAAATCAAGGTCAAGGACCTGGCATTTGGTTTCCATAATGGTTGGCCCTACTTGAATAGGGTACTAAATAGTTCCTTTAGACACTCTTTCTTGATCATCATATGCTTTGATTGTGATTCCCCTACCCTTTTCAATGGCATCCTCTAAGAATCCTAGATTCTTTATTAATATGAGGGAATTGATATTTAGACCTACACCCCATCCACCAAGACCCTTTTGAATTTTTTTTAATGAACCATGACTTCAAGGTGGAGTGCATGATTGTGAGATGATTGGGTGGGGAAGTCCTAATCAAAAAATGTTAGGAGGCTTGGGGTGGTGATGTGTCCGACCATAGCTTGGAACTAGTCAACATCAAGATCTGGGGAGATGGTGGATGAAGCCAATGCTTCCTCTAGGATTTTTCTATGTGTGGGTGATATCTTCAGCAACTCCATGATGGAGATCTGAGTGGGGGTTCTTTTCAATTGGTCTAGAACATTGTAGCCATTAGGAACAAACTTCAAATTAGAGGTGGATTCCCTAGATGGTTGTGATGGTCTAGCAATGGTGACCTTTCTGCCATGTATGGTGACTCCACAATCAACTTTGGCTCCTTTGATATTAATAACAATGACCACTTCATCTATGGATGTGACAACATGATCATACACATGGTTTACATTGGCATACTTTGTCTTTCCCTTATTGTTCCCTTTGTTATGATCCAACATTGGATTCATGTATATTGTTAGGTCTTGATTTCCAGCTGGTTGTTCAATATTTATGACCTTGTCATTGATGAGGCCTTGGATCAAATTTTTCAACCTCATGCAGTTGGCTATTGTGCACCCCTTAATTTTGTGAAAATCATAAAGGTGGTTTTCATTATACCATGGTAGTTTCACTTGGGGTTCCTGATAGTTCTCATACACGGGAATTTTGATGATATTCTCATTCACCAACTTCTTCATGATGGATTTAATTGATTCCCCAAGGTGGTGTATTTTCTCTTGGGGGATATTTGTTTCACGAAGGTGGTCCCCCTTGATTAATCAAATTTTTTATTTTATTTTTGGGTGGTTGTTGTGATACCACATTGGCTTGTGCATTGTTTCGATTATTGCTTTGCAGTTGTTTATATGTTTGGGTGTTTTGTTTCAAAGCACTAATTATGACCTTGGCGTCCACCACACCATCATTGGTGACATTTTTGTTCTTCATCCACGTGTGAGGTTTCTCATTATAGCTAGTGGATGGGTGATTGTCTTGATGTTCTTGATACATTGGTGTCCCCCCTGTGCAATAAGGGCTCATTCAATGTTGAGCACCTTGGGGATCAAATGGTCATACATGGTGATACATTCCATCTTAAGATGGAATTCCAAGGTTTTCTCAAGATTAGAAATGATGGTACAAACTTGTTCTTCTTTCAGCATGGCCCACTTGCTCTTATTGGCCTTGGATTGCCATCATTATAGGAAGGAAGTGAATGATTCCCCCTTAGCTTGTTTTTCTAGAATCAAGGAACACTGAGAGGGGGGGTGAATTAGTATTCTACAAAATTTAACTTTATTAACTTGATCTCTAAACCACTTATAGCATTGAACCAAAAGAAAGATACAAGAACACAAGATAATCAACCCCAACACCATAACATAAAGATTTTTTATGTGGAAACCCTGTTAGGGGAAAAGCCATGATGGAGGTTAATCCGCAATATGAGTATACTCAAAATAAGTGTTTACAAATGGGGAATGCACATGCATTCAAGCACACTGCCTAGAGCTCACTACTCAAATACAAAAGGCTTACTGCCCAAAAGAAGACTCATTGTCTTACAATCATTTATAGACAACTAGAGTGGATTAACTATGAGATAGCATCTACTAATGCCTGATTATAGTTATGGTTAAGCACATTGACAGCATTCTTCACATTCTATCTGATTCTACTCTTGAAACTCTATCTGCTTTAATTTGGATCGCCAATCTTTATTCTGCTCAAGTGAAATTACACACAATTGATCTATAATCCTTCTGAATTTTGCATTATATCACATCACATCTCAAAATGATATGAATAATCAATTATATATATCCACAACTAAGGATAACATCATCTACATGTTGGCTTTAACAAAATATAAAATTTGTACAAACTATCGGCCCAAATCAATAAACAATTCAATGTGGATTAAACAATGTCAACCTCAATATAGTAAAGACCCAAAACAACATCCTCAAACATGAAACACCTTAAACAATTATGTCTCAAATATCTGCAACATGCTACATTCATCTAGTCAGCCTTTCTACACTGTTAAACTGGAAATCAATGAACCGGATCTTCTAACTTGCACACTAGTCAATACAAGGCCATATGATTCAAGGATAAGATATTTCATACATTAAATGACCTTCCCTGAGATCCACAACACAAAATGATAACATGAAATTGTGTATGATTCAATGTACACAACTCTGTTAGATACCCTATTTTAGCTTTGACAGTTAACACATGTCTTCAATCTGACTTCTAGTATAAGCAAATATTGAGGTGCAGATGGAATTACTAACTAGGGTTACCATCAATGACAACAAAAGATGACTTTTGTAGTTTCTCTTTCCAATAATCTCCCCCTTTGGCATTGATGGAAACACTTAGTGAAAAATGACTAAGTGTCAAAATCAATACGAACATGAATACACTGCAATTCTAAAAACTTCAAAAAAAATTTAATCACAACTCCCCTTGAGATGAATATGAAATTTTTCACTCTCCCACACTCCCCCTTTGGCATCAATGGAAAAGGTGAGCATCTGCATACCAAAAATCATACAAAATTTCTATGAAAAAACTATATATGTATAGACATGCTTCTCTAACTTACATGGACTGGAATATGTCTGCAAAATTGTTCTTTAATAGGCTTAAACTAGTGTCCCAACCATTTTTGAGACTCTCCAAAATAGTCATGTGACCATAGAACATGTAGGATTGCATCTTTGCTGACTCAAGATTTGTTGAATCACTAACAACCATAGCATCATGTACTTCCTTCAATGCACTAAGCATTGTCTCCATTTTAGGACCAATTATTCCTCTAAGCTCACATACTCTTTCAACGTTTTTTCATTTCATGCTTCAAACTTTTAATTTTGTGGCGGGGATAGCTTGGCCTTCTTTCTTTACTGAGGTTAGAAGATCAAAGTTGGGAAATATTTGCTAACTTCTTCTCATATTTATTTCTTAGTGACCTCGGAGTGGTTGAACAAGAATAAGCATATTTACAGATATTTCCACCCATAGATAAGCACACCTTGAATATTTCTTTTCATGGTAGCTTCAATATTATCATTACATGATATCCTTCAAATCTTTGAGCTGTTGCATCAAATTGTTTATGAACCTATCCTCAATTATTTCGAGAGACTCCAAAGTGAGTAGCACAGAGTTGATAAACTATTCATTGGAGGAGAATGGATGATCTTGACATGTGTGGGCATGATCTTCTCCAAGATATTGAATGCAAGACTTAGCAGCTCATTGTCCTCAATGTGAGATTTCAATAACTCCTCCCTTGCCTTGGCCTAAGCAAATGATGCTACCTTCAGCTTCTGAATAGGAGATAGAGTGGCCAAGTTGATAGTACTTTCAAGTAATTCAAGGTCAAACTCCTCTTTTTGTTCTTCTAAAAACTTATTTACTGCATTTACAGTGTCTCTTTCTTCCATTGCAACCTCCTTTGCCTCAACCTTCTTTTCTTCAATCACAGATTCTTGCTTGGTTTTGGGTATCTCTATTTCTTTAACTTTAGGAGCTTCAGTATCCATGGGAATTTTAGTATCTTGCATATCTAGAGGATTCAAAGTTTCCTCAATTGTGTCTTCTTTCATTTCTTTAATTTATGGACTAGATAGAACATATCCATCATGAGTTTCTTCAAAAACAATGTTATATCTATTCTTCAACACAACTGCCTTAATAATTTTCTTAGTGTCTTTTGCTACTTCCTCAATTTTCCTAATCATAAGCTTATTCACCCTTGATTTTCTCTTAAAATCCTTTTTAGCATCATTGAGTATTTTCTTCATTTCTTCTATTGACATTACTGAACATAGATTAGCAAGTAAGTGTTCTCTCATTTGTTCATCTTCAACTCTTGCATTTACTCTCCTCATTTCTAAGACTTCATATAACCCTTTAGGTAACTCTGAAGTTATTTCTATGAGATTCATATTGAAAGTATTCAAATATTTTATTGTGGCTTCCTCAAGAGTTCTCTGACTGGCACTATCAAAAGTGACATATCATTTAGAAAGTGGTTTGATATTACCATCCTTAATTAAAGCTTTTTCCACTTCCTTTATAGTCATACCTAATCTTTTTTTTTTCACCTTTTTCTTTGCTTTCTCTTCATCGGAGGGCTTGTCCTTAGAGACTTTTGATGTCTTTGTGCCCTTATGCTTGATTTCTCTTACTTCTTCATCCGATTCATTTTCTTCATCATCTTCAACTATAACATAGACTCTTGTGCTTTTATCCTTCATCTTTCCTTCTCTTCCAAATGTCTTGCCTTGAGCTTTTACTGGGCTTGATATCTTTGTAGGACTAGATGAGGGTGTAGAGCTCCTTGTAGATCTAGATCTAGTAGAGGATGTTGTTAGAATAGCTAACTCAGTTCTAGCAGGCTCTCCTTTTTCAACTTGTTCTCTTTTCTTTGTAGCTTCTCTCACTACTTCAAATGATATGTTGATGCTTTTTGCAAAAGCTTCAACTTCCTTTCTCGCCTTCTGGACTATCATAGGATTCTTTAGTTCTACATGCACTTGCATATTTTTCTCTTCAAAGGTACCAAACCTTTCTTCTATAGGATCCTGAGTTTTAATCAACAAGTGTTGGGTATACAACTCCAAAATGTGTTCTTCAACCTCATATCCCATAGGCATTATCCAAACCATTTTAGGTTATGTTGCTTCCATCAAACACTGATCAATGTCAACCATGAAGCAAATAGTGTCCTTATATTTTTCTACAATAGATTTAGGAATTCTTTCCCTAGCTTTCATTTCACTCTAAAAACTTTTGAAGTAGCCCTAGATAGTAGTTTTCCTTGCTTTTCTATCACCAATTCTATATAAGATGTCTCTTATTTGAACAACTACTAGTTTTTCACCTTCCCATTGACTTTACCAACTCCTAGAACTTCCTTAATGAAGTAGAAGAATAGACATAACAACATATTTCCATACTTGAAAGAGTTCTTCTTGTCCCTCTATATTTTACCAAGATTTTCAATTAGTTTGCACTGGAGTAACTCACATAAGTCATATTCTACATTTTCCTTAACCATTTGATAAGTTGCATAGATTGTAGTATCGTATACAGAGTTATCCTAGCTGGAGTGATAGATTTTATATCCAATAACCATAGAAGAAAATCTTACATCCAATTCAATGATGTCATTAATTGTCATGGCTCTTTTGTCGAAAGTCGAATCGGTTGCCTCAATGACTATTTGGTTCTTCACATATTTCAATGTGGGAAATCCACTAGACGAATTTAGACCAATAAAAATGCTTATAGCTTCTCTTCTAATCTTGAAGGGTTGACTTAACCACATGAACTTGGCATGCACTCGAATTAGTATGTATCAGACCCATTCATTTTCTTCGAACATGAGAAACTTCACAATCTGAGTGAACTTCTTTTCCTCCAAAGTATTAAATTCAGGCCTTACATAGAGATCTTCTCCCACAATGTGATTTTTGTATAGATTTAACAACTGGGAGCTTACTAATTCCTCAACATTCACATGAATATATGCCCTAATATCTTCAATGTGCAAAACACCATACGAAACGGAAGAAAATGCACCTAATGGTTCTATCTCAATGGATTTGAATGGGTAACATTTGAATTTTGGGCGGGGTCTATCTTTAATATCAAAAACTAACAAAGCAACCATTTCCAGAAATTTCAAGTTCACAAGTTTTGCAGATAAATACCTTTCACCAAATTAGATTTTGTTCACCAAATTTCCTTTAGACTTGTATCTCACCCAAATTTTCTTGCAGAGCTCCCCAAACTTCTTAAAATGCAATGTGATGAATGAGGAATAGAAGTAACCTTTTATCATTCACATATTTAACTTTTATCACAATAAATGCTTTTTCCCTAGGTCTTCTGTACACCCTATTTACATAGTCTGTGAGAGAAAATTCTTCTGCAGTCCTTCAATTTTGCATAAATTTCCTCCACAAGTGTTCCCAAAACATTTGTAGATAATTAATGCAATTGTTACAATCTGCCACATTCTGGTACCAAATACTGGCAGGGGGTTAAAATATTTTCTCGAGAGCTCCCCCTAGGCCAAAGGCCTTAAACTAATTCCTAGAGAAATTTCCAATACCAAATTCTGGTGCTAACTCATTTCCTATATCAGAAACACTCTTCTTCACCCATTTCTTCATTTGCTTCCTAATCTCATCTACATTAACTTTTCCCTTATCATCCTTCTCCATATTTTTCCCTTTGTTTACCAGACCCTTCTTGCTTCTACAGAATCTTGCAATGTGACTGGATTTGTTACAGTTATAGCACATGACATTTCTTTGTCCAAACTAGTTATTCCATTGACTTTCTCTTGGTCTACACTGGTTAGCAATATGGCCAAATCTATTGCAGGCATAACATCTAACATTTCTATTGAAAAAGTTGTTGAATTGACTTATGACCATACTTATTGCAATTGAAACACTGACTAAAGAATGATGAACCACTTGGATTCATTTTACTTCTACATTGAGCAGCCATATGACCAAATTTATTGCAAAAAAAATAGTATTCATTGAACTTTTAAGCATTGGATTGTCTTACCGGATACCTTCTAGCTTTGTTTGTCTGATTTCCTTGCCTAAATTTCCTTTGACTAGATCTAGAGGTTTCTCCTTTCTCATATGCAAGACCTTGCTTGTCACTTCCAATCTTCTGACTTTGAATCAGTTCATCAAGCTTAGCTTAGCTAATCTTGAACTTCTCCTTGTATTCATTTGTAGTAGCAAGTTCATCCTTGAGAATAACAATCTATTTTTCAAGCTCTTCTTCATTTTTTTTAGATTGTTGCAATTCAAGCTCCAGCTAATGGAAGCCATCATTAATTCTGCTACATTCTCCAGATTTTTTTTTCAAGGATTCAGTAAGATTCTCTTCATTCTTCTTTTTCTCTTCAATCTCCTTGGTCATCCTCATCACAATAGATTCCATCTCATGCTTTAGGACAACATTATCTCTAGTGATATTTTCACATTCTTTTGTCTTTTCCTTCAAGGCTTGACTTAGGTGTTCATCTTCCATGCTTTTACTCTCTTTCTACTTGAGCTAATCATAGAGTTCCTTTCTCTTTTCCTTGGACTTATTGATTTGATATTTTAATGATTGAATGAATTTCTCATCATTCATGATGCTTGCTTGCAATTCTTGGACTTCATATTTTGACTGATCAAGATCATCTAGTGCCACCAAAAGTTGTTAAAGATTGCTAGAATCCATTGAATCACCTTCTTGGATCTTCCCCAAGATATTAAACTTCTTTTGAGGAACTAAGCTCTAATACCAATTGTTGGAATCAAGGAACACTAAGAGGGGGGCTGAATAAGTGTTCTGCAAAATTTAACCTTATTAATTTGATCTCTAAACCACTTATAGCATTGAACCAAAAGAAAGATGCACGAACACAAAACAATCAACCACAACACCATAACATAGGGGTTTTTTATGTGGAAACCTTGTTAGGGGAAAAACCACAATGGAGGTTAATCCACAATATGAGTATACTCAAAATAAGTGTTTACAAATGGGGAATGCACATGCATTCAAGCACACTACCTAGAGCTCACTACTCAAATACAAAAGGCTTACTGCCCAAAAGAAGACTCATTGTCTTACAATAATATATAGAAAATTGGAGTGGATGAACTATGAGATAGCATCTGCTAATGCCTGATTATAGTTCCAGTAAAGCACATTGATAGAATTCTTCACATTTTGTCTAATTCTGCTCATGAAACTCTTTCTTCTTTAATTCAAATCACCAATATTTATTTTTCTCAACTGAAACTACACACAATCAATCTATAATCCTTCTAAATTTCACATCATATCACATCACATCTCAAAAATGATATGAATAATTGATTATATATCTGCAACTAAGGATAACATCACCTACATGTTGGCTTTAACAAAATATAAAATGTGTAAAAATTGTCGACCCAAATCAATAAACAATTCAATGTGGATTAAACAATGTTGGCCTCAACATAGTTAGGACCCAAAAGAACATCCTCAAACATGAAACACCTTAAACAATTATGCCTCGAATATCCGCAACATGCTACATTCATCTAGTCGGCCTTTCTGCACTGTTAGACTAAAAGTCAATGAACTGGATCTTCTAACTTGCACACTAGTCAATACAAGGCCCTATGATTCAAATATAATATATTTCATACATCAAATGACCTTCCTTGAGATCCACAACACAAAATGATAACAGGAAATTATGTATGATTCAATGTACACAACTCATTTGGATGCCTTGTTTTAGCTTTGACAGTTAACACATATCTTCAATCTAACTTCCGGTATAAGAAAATACTGAGGTTCGCATGGAATTACTGACTAGGGTTTCCATCAATGACAACACCAGATGACTTTGTCGATGTCTCCTGTATATTTTAAATGAATATTCTCTAGATAATCTTAGCTCTCTTTCTCTTGTTGCGGGAGGAGGAGTGAGGTGCTTACAGGCTTCGACAGATGGCCTTCTTGTCGCCGGCTTTCAGCCTGACATGCTTGGAATTCGATGTGATCTTCGGGTTTCCCCTCCCACCAATATTCGTGAAATTCCTGGGGTTTCAGGCTTCCCCACTTTGGGAATGATACCATTGCAAGACTCTATCAGATGGTTGGAGACACAAGTTCCTTCATGTTTTACTGTGGTTTCTTGGATAGAATCCTAGCAGCGCATTTGTAGGAACAACCCCTGATTCTGCATTGTATGGTTTGATTGGGGTGAACATGTTTGGTGATTTATTTTGATGATGAATTGAGATGTTGCAGGTGATGCTCATTGGGCCGGGGTTGGTGCAGCTCTTCTATTGTGATCAAAACTGACCTGGGCCATGGGCATTCCTTTTAACAATCTTTGTTGTTAATTAACTTTATTATTTTAATTGATATAAATATTATTCCATTTGTTGTTCAACATTCTTATTGATGAATAATAAGTTGTGTTTTTCTTCCCCTATTTGCCTTGATGCTATTATAAGACTTATTGATATCTTAGATATTGTATTCTTCGTCTTATCTTCAAGAATAAATTATTATAATTATAATGATTTTTTGGATTTTTAATTATTTAGTTATTTAGTTGCATACATTCATTAAGCTAAGTGACGTTACACTACTTTGAGTTTCCAAAAGTGACTTAAGTATTTCGCATTGCACATATTAATTTATAACATAAAGATAAACATTGCATAGCATTAAATTTCATTCAACATAATATAAGGTACAAACATGTTTTCCATACATTGCATTTGATAGAATATACAATACTCATCCATCTTGATGAGCTAGTTCAATATTTACATTTTACAAGTACTTACCTCATATACGGTTGATGTTTACAATACGTTATTGATTTACAATAAAAATACATATGGTTTCATGAGCTCTCCATCCGCGAAACCTGGGTACCGCTGATCCTGGCTGGGGACTGGCGGGTAATTTGAACGTTCCACTAACCGCGCTGGTACCCGCCGGAATTCACCCCCATGCTAGGAGATATTAATGGGTTACCTAGACCTAATCACCTTCCCTAAACACTAGTACCATAACCGACTAAAGGTTACTAGCTTCGATTTGGACAATTAGATAGCAATACAAACTGAGTTAGTGAAACTGCTGGGTGGGTGTCATCCTAGCGTTACTAAAAGGTTACCACAGTGTTTCTTCCTAGGTTTCGGCCCCAATCTAGCCAGGTTACCATGGTAACCTCTTACGAAACCCGGCCCCTACTGCATCTTGTTTGTGGAATCCCATTGTCTCTTAAACAGACAACGATTTGCCATTCAGGGCCTTCTCATCTTATACTCAAGACTGTAGTAGCTCAAGAGTCATAAGAGAGGCAAAATATCTTGTTAAGAGTTTTAAATCTAACTACTATGTTCTTTAATTTTCACTAACTTACTAACTCTTTGCAAGTTACCCTGACACCACTTTGTGTGTCGGCCCTTACAAAAAGCCACTCCCCTAAACATAACATTGGTTTCTAAGTTTTCATGACTAGGGTTTACAAAGTGCACAAAGTACCTCTCACAATAACAAATATCCTTCAACGATATTAGAACACGATATTTAACGCATGCACAACCCAAGTCAATTTAAGAAATACATTTAAACATTAATTCACCCTTTCTACACAATTCTATCTGGAAGACTTATACAACTATGACTTTCCCAATTTACCCAAATAGAACATAAAAATTTAAAACAAATTTGAAAGAAAATTAACACATCTACTTTAGGATATACTAGATCCAATCAAACAGAATATGATGTACAGAAATAATCTTCTAGAGTTTAATTTATTTTCCATTCAATGCTAAAAAAAGAAATCTATATTTTGTTCAATATCATTTCCACACGTTAAAACGTGTTGTTTTTTTTTTTATATAAATTCAAAGCTATCTAAACAGTTTAAATATAAATATTCTTTCATATTGATTTAATTATGGAAATATCACATTTACAACAAATTCTAATTTGTACACTTTACAAATTTAAAATAATAAATTATTCATTTAATAAAATTAATTTATATATATTTATATAATACATTATAATTATATATATAATATATAATATATTATAAATATACTATATATAATATATATATTATAATATATTATATAAAATATATTTTATAAACTTTAAATTAAAACCATACGAATTAAACTCTTACATGTTATAAATTTCCATTGATAAATTTAAAACAAATTAAAAAGAAAATACGCGCACAGCGCCCGGCCGCCTCTCCCAGGGTTTGGGAGAGGGCGCGGCCCATGCCAGGGCTACGCCTAGCATCCCGACGGCTGCTGTGCGCAGCCATGGCAGCTGCGCCACTTGCATGGGGTGTGAGGAAGGGCTTCGGCCCTTTCCACAGTCTATAATTTTTTTTAAGATTTTTTTTTTTAATTTATAAATTCCGCGGAAAATATCTCCGCGTCTCGGATTTCGATCCATGTTTTTTTAAAAAAAATTTGCCTGTACGGCGATCTCTGGGAATATAGCCTTTAATTAACACATTCACAATCAAATTTATAGATAAATAAAATGCCCTTTTCACAATTCAATTTATAATTTTATATATATATATATATTACACAGAGGTTCCTAATGAAGAAATAAGAAGTTTCTACAGGTTACAGTGGGGATTTTAGGGAAATTAACAAATTTCATCAGGGTTTAAAAGAGAAGTATCATCAGAAAAATTTAGGGAAATA
This sequence comes from Sequoia sempervirens, assembly GCA_007258455.2. NCBI lineage: Eukaryota > Viridiplantae > Streptophyta > Pinopsida > Cupressales > Cupressaceae > Sequoia > Sequoia sempervirens. The sequence continues at coordinate 13,202 of VDFB02322894.1, forward strand.
GTAAATTTTAACAGAGATTTCAAAGAGAAAAACACACAATATTTTCGTACAATTCAAAATTATCCAGAAGTTTAAATTCTCTTTCAACAGTTATTTCCCTTTAGAAAAATTTAATTACCATCTACAGAAAATATGCTACAGAGATTTTTCTAAAACTTTAATTTCTTCACATAACAAAAAACATAGAGAACAATTTTTTTTTTGTACGAGAAATACAGGGATTTAACTAAACTAATTTCTTTTCAGAAGGATTCCCTTTCAAAACTCACAAAATAAATTCTACAAGTAAAATACCTGATTTCCTTTGCTATCTGGTGAAGAAAGCCTCTGTAGCCTTTATAGCCTCTGTTGCCTGTAGCTACCAATTCCTTCCCAAGAACCAATTCCAGAAAACAACCAAAAGCCAAAGATCTTCCAATTCCAAAATCAACCAAAAGCATATACCAAAATTTTTATAGAGCACCAAAAAAAAAATTCCCGTGAATGATAGATTCCCCTCTCTGGATTTCCCAGATCCAAATTATCCTTCGTAACAAATTTCTTCAACAAACACCAATTAATGCACAGGCACACATGTCGAGAAGTGGTTGCAAAATATCTTCTTCCACCACTTCTCAGTAATCTTCCAATTTCAAATTTGCATGCAAATATTTATTTAATTTAAATTTACAACCACTATTCAAATCTCATGCATTTATTTATTTATATATTTTTTTATTTAATTTTCTAATAAAACTATTTACACACTTAATAATTTAATTTAATTAATTAATTAATTTAATTAAATAAGTTTAATCTTTTAAGACCAAACCATTTAACCAAATAAGCTAATTGATTAATTAAATAATCAAGCTATTAATTTCTTCAACATATAAAAATTAATTAAATAACAATAATTTAAAGCACAATAAACTGTCATTAAATATTAACCAAATTTACCTTTCAAACAATTTATCCAAACAGAAGAATACAAAACAACCCTATAACTTTGAACTAAAACAGACGATGTACTAAGACCGGGATTATAGATTAAACTAGGATGAACCAAACTACTATCTCCCGATCAACATTTCCGTTGAGTCTTGACACGCTCAGACCTGAATACCCAGGTGGAGTCAGTGTCATGTACCTACAATTCTTGCAACCAAACAATAACAAGCATAAAAATATATATATATAAAGCATTAAACAGACACACTGTGCGGAGAAAATCACGGATATCACAGGGCACTCGCAAGCGAGTGATGCAATTTCGTTCTCCACACCAATACACGTCATAGCAAACTGATGAAATAATAGTTGTTAGTCCATCAGAAACATGTACATAGCAATAATCAACTGAAAGTAAAAATCTACATTATATCAATTCATGTCAGAAATCAATAATCACCATATAGTGTATCATCATGTCACAGAATAAATCCACTATCGCTCAAAACCAGCGATCAAAATATCCAAACAAGATATCATAATCTAATAGTGTGAAATCATAACAGCAGAAAACATAAGCATAAATGGAGGGGGTACTACATCCTCCCCCCCTAGGATCAGGCTTACTCCTGGAAGCCTACTAGTAGTAAACAAATAACACATACACATCTAAAATAGGTCCTTCCAAGAAATAGAAGACTAACCACTAAGATCCCTCTGAATCAGCACTCAGTCAACATCTCAACCCCTGAGGATCAACTCCCAATGTAGAAGGACATGCACAGTTCCCAAAGAACGATGCCGGTCCTCCATCAAGAACCTCTCCAACTGCACCTTAGTGCTCATCCTGGTGGTTACCCACCACAGTAAACACCCTATGTGACCTACCTGCATCTCCCACCGTAGGCTCTGAAACTGTAGGTTGAGGCCCAAAACCAGAAGAACCTCTCATCAGACACTGCCTAGCAATGTGTCCCTGTTGTCCACATGAATAACAACCTGTGCCTCTACTGAATCCTCTGCCACCTGAAGGTGCATTGGATTGCTGGAAACTACCTCTACTGACAGTAGACTGCACACTCTGAGGGCTATTACCTTGCTATGGTTTAGGGCTATTATTCTTTTGAGGTGTTCGCTGTTGCTGCCCACCCTTATAGGGTGTCTGTTGGTTCCTAGAGGAACCTCCTGTCTGTGCCTTTCCACCCCGTGGACTAAAACCTGCTATAGGAGCACTGCCAATCTGCACTCATGTGTGCCCACCTAAAACCATAATAAGGTTCTCCTCTACTATGCGAGCCTTTTCCACCGCAACTTCCATAGTCTTTGGCTCAAAGACTTGGACACCACCACTAATGCGGGCATTTAAACCCCTGATGAAATGTTGTACTAGCATAGGCTCATCATCGCCAATACGAGCATACTGCTTGAGTTCATAAAACCTACATTCATATTGCTCTACAGAAAGAGCCAACTAGCATAGATCATGGAACTCATCAGGCCTACGCTGCCTCCAATGTTCCAAAAGGAACTGAGCTCTAAACCTCTCGAGAAACATCTCCCAAGACACAGAACCAATATCCAAGTGGAGCTTCTACTCCTTTAGGTGCCACCAAGTAGAGGTGAATCCTCTCAAGTGCATAATAGCACATCTAGCATAGGTATTGCTACCGTAAGGGTGCATGGCAAAGCATCTACCCAAATCCAGTAGCCAGGTCTCAGCCTCTAAGCCACCTCTTGTACCATCAAAGGTAGGAGGACGTGCCCTCAGTAAATCCCTCATGTGACCAGCAATAATAGCATCCTGATGTGTTGAGTCATCTACTATCCTAGGAGATCTATCTCCCTCTCTGACAACCTCCTGCTCATCTACCAGTCTAGGTCCAAGACGAGCTAGGACCTCCTCTAATAAATGATGTATCTATGAACCCTCTACTCCTAGCTGTTCAAAATTTTGTCCCTCACTCCTCTGACCCAACTGTTCTGCCTAATCACTGTGATGAGGACTCAGAGGGGGAGTAACCTGAGGGATTAGCCCTCGGCCTCCACCTCAACCTCTACCACGACCTCTTCCTCCTCACCTAGGCATGTTCCTACACATAACAATAACGAGTTTTAGATACTATTCAACCAAGGCTAACAGTAGCGACACTACGTACTAGGTCAACCTAATGGGCTCGTGATTACCCAGAGCGTCCAGTGTTTGTAACCTTGGCTCTGATACCAATCTGTAATGCCCAGTCTTAATAACCTAAGAATGTTGCAATTGTGTATAAAGGTGTAATAAAAAAAATTTTAAAGTTTAATTATTTAGTTATTTAGTTGCATACATTCATTAAGCTAAGTGACGTTACACTACTTTGAGTTTCCAAAAGTGACTTAAGTATTTCGCATTGCACATATTAATTTATAACATAAAGATAAACATTGCATAGCATTAAATTTCATTCAACATAATATAAGGTACAAACATGTTTTCCATACATTGCATTTGATAGAATATACAATACTCATCCATCTCGATGAGGTAGTTCAATAATGTTTACATTTTACAAGTACTTACCTCATATACAATTGAGGGATGTTTTACAATACATGAATTAAAATTTACAATAAGAAGTACATATAGGTTTCCATATGTGAGCTCTCCATTCATGAAGCTTTTGATGCCATGATCACAAAACTGGGGACCCAACGGAGTAAGGTGCATGTTCCACCCAACCATGTGGTACTTGTAGGTCCACCCCCCCCGTGCTAGGAGATAGTAATAAGGTTACCTAGACCTAATCTACTAACCCTAGACACTAGTACATAACAAACTAAAGGTTACATTGCTTCCAGATTTGGACAATTGAATGTAATACAAATACAAGGTTAACTGTTACTTTAGGTGGAGTGTCATCACAACGTTGCAAAGGTTACCCTGGTGTTTCTTCCTAGGTTCTGGCCCCCAATCCTTGGGTTACCATGTAACCTCTTACGAAACCCGGCCCCTATTGCATACTATTGTGGAATCGATTGTCTCTTGAAGAAACAAGACATCGATTTGCCATTCCAGGCCTTCTCATCTTATACTCAAGACTGTAGTAGCTCAAGAGTCATAAGAGAGGAAAAATATCTTGTTAAGAGTTTTAAATCTAACTACTATGTTCTTTAATTTTCACTAACTTACTAACTCTTTGTAAGTTACCTTGACACCACTTTGTGTGTCGGCCCTTACAAAAAGCCACTCCCCTAAACATAACATAGGTTTCTAAGTTTTCATGACTAGGGTTTACAAAGTGCACAAAGTACATCTCACAATAACAAATATCCTTCAACGATATTAGAACACCATATTTAACGCATGCACAACCCAAGTCAATTTAAGAAATACATTTAAACATTAATTCACCCTTTCTACACAATTCTATCTGGAAGACTTATACAACTATGACTTTCCCAATTTACCCAAATAGAACATAAAAATTTAAAACAAATTGAAAGAAAATTAACACAACTACTCTAGGATATACTAGATCCAATCAAACAAAATATGATGTACAGAAATAATCTTCTAGAGTTTAATTTATTTTCCATTCAATGCTAAAAAAAGAAATCTATATTTTGTTCAATATCATTTCCACATGTTAAAACGTGTTGTTTTTTTTTTTTTTATAAATTCAAAGCTATCTGAATAGTTTAAATATAAATATTATTTCATATTGATTTAATTATGGAAATATCACATTTACAACAAATTCTAATTTGTACACTTTACAAATTAAAATAATAAATTATTCATTTAATAAAATTAATTTATATATATTTATATATTTACATAATGCCATATAATATATAATATATATAAAATCTTCTATATATAATATATATATTAATATATTATATAAAATAAATTTTATAAACTTTAAATTAAAACCATACGAATTTAAACTCTTACATATTATAAATTTCTATTAATAAATTTAAAACAAATTTAAAAAGCAACACATGCGCACAGCGCCCGGCCGCCTCTCCCAGGGTTTGGGAGGCGCGACCATGCAGTTGCACCCGGCGGCAGAACATGCGTGGGCTGCGCGCCACTCCCCGTCAGGGTGTGGGGAGGAGCTTAAGGCACCCATTCTATAAATTTTTAACATTTTTCAATTTATAACCATAAAATATCTCAAAGTGTCTCAATTTGGTCATTGTTTTTTTTTTTTTTTTAAATTCCCCTGTACGGTGATTTCTTGGAATATAGCCTTTAATTAACACATTCACAATCAAATTTATAGATAAATAAAATGCCCTTTTCACAATTCAATTTATAATTATATATATATATGATTATATATATATATATATTACACAGAGGTTCCTAATGAAGAAATAAGAAGTTTCTATAGGTTACAGTGGGGATTTTAGGAAAATTAACAAATTTCATCAGGGTTTAACAGAGAAGTATCATCGAAAAATAATTAGGGAAATAGTAAATTTTAACAGAGATTTCAAAGAGAAAAACACACAATATTTCCGTACAATTCAAAATTATCCAGAAGTTTAAATTCTCTTTCAACAGTTATTTCCCTTCAGAAAAATTTAATTACCATCTACAGAAAATATGCTACAGAGATTTTTCTAAAACTTTAATTTCTTCACATAACAAAAAACACAGAGAACAATTTTTTTTTTGTACGAGAAATACAGGGATTTAACTAAACTAATTTCTTTTCAGAAGGATTCCCTTTCAAAACTCACAAAATAAATTCTACAAGTAAAATACCTGATTTCCTTTGCTATCTGGTGAAGAAAGCCTCTGTAGCCTTTATAGCCTCTGTTGCCTGTAGCTACCAATTCCTTCCCAAGAACCAATTCCAGAAAACAACCAAAAGCCAAAGATCTTCCAATTCCAAAATCAACCAAAAGCATATACCAAAAATTTTACTGAGCACCAAAAGTTTCTAAGTGAGATGATAGATTCCCTCTGATTTCCGGTCCCAATTATCACTCATGGCTCATTTCTTCAATAAACCACCCATTATTATTTTGTAGCCGAAGTGAGTTTTGATATCTTCTTCCACCACTTCGTGATATTAATTTCAAATTTGTAATCTTATTTAATTTAAATTTAACCACTATTTCAAATCTCTTCTGTTATTTTATATTTTTTATTTTGTTTTCATGAAATATTTACATATTATTTGTTGATGGTAATTAAGTCATCAATTTAATCTTTTTGAGACCAAACCATTTGTAAACAAGCTGGTGGTTAAATTAAATAATCCAAGCTATTGACTCTTCAACATACTTAAAATTAATTAAATAACAATAATTTAAACTGGCCAAACATCATCATCGCCAACCAGGTACACCCTTTCAAACAATTTGTATCCAGCGAAGAATACCAAACCAACCCTATAACTTCGGAACTAAAGCGATGACAACACTAAGACGGGATTATCGTTAAACTAGGATGAACCAAAACTACTATCTCGATCCAACATTTCCGTTGAGTGGCAACCACGCTCGAGACTTAGACCAGTGAAGTGGGGTGTCAGCCTTTTCTGGTCCCCAACCATACAACTAACATGCATAAAATATATATAAAGCATTAAACAGACACACCATGCGGAGAAAATCATGGATATCATAGGGCACTCGTAAGCGAGTGATGCAATTCCGTTCTCCACACCAATACATGTCACAGCAAACTGACGAAATAATAGCTGTTAGTCCATCATAAACATGTACATAGCAATAATCAACTAAAATTAAACATCTACATTATATCAATTCATGTTAGAAATCAATAATCACCATACAGTGTATCATCATGTCATAGAATAAATCCACTATCGCTCAAAACCAGCGATCAAAATATCCAAACAAGGTATCATAATCTAACAGTGTGAAAACATAACAGCAGAAAACATAAGCATAAATGGAGGGGGTACTACATCCTCCCCCCTAGGATCAGGCTTACTCCTAGAAGCCTGCTAGTAGTAAACAAATAACACATACACATCTAAAATAGGTCCTTCGAAGAAATGGAAGACTAACCACTAAGATCCCTCTGAATCAGCATTCAGTCAACGTCTTGACCCCTAAGGATCAACTCCCGATGTAGAAGGACGTGCACGGTTCCCAAAGAACGATGCCGGTCCTCCATTAGGAACCTCTCTAACTGCACCTTGGTGCTCATGCTGGTGGTTACCCACCACGGTAAACACCCTATGTGACCTACCTGCATCTCCCATCGTAGGCTCTGAAACTGTAGGTCAAGGCCCAAAACTAGAAGAACCTCTCATTGGACACTGCCTAGCAATGTGTCCCTACTATCCACACGAGTAACAACCTGTGCCTCTACCGAATCCTCTACCACCTGAAGGTGCATTGGATTGCTGGAAACTACCTCTACTGACAGTAGACTGCACACTCTGAAGGCTATTACCTTGCTGTGGTTTAGGGCTATTATTCTTTTGAGGTGTTCGCTGTTGCTGCCCACCCTTATAGGGTGTCTATTGGTTCCTAGAGGAACCTCCTGTCTGTGCCTGTCCACCCCGTGGACTAAAACCTACTACAGGAGCACTGCCAATCTGCACTCCTGTGTGCCCACCTAATGCCATAATAAGGTTCTCCTCTACTATGCGAGCCTTTTCCACCGCAACTTCCATAGTCTTTGGCTCAAAGACTCGGACACCACCACTGATGCGGGCATTTAAACCCCTGATGAAATGGTGTTCATTGTTGTGATAAGGGGTATTGTTGTATTGATGATGGGGATTTGTGTAGTGGACGATGTGATTGATATGCTGGGGCCTTGAGAGACCACATTTATGGATGGTGTAGTGATCGCTTGGGTTGCTTGGATGGTTTCCACCTATTTTTGTGATATCGATGGCAAGATAAGAGGATTTGGTATGATGTTTTGATTTATGATTGGGGGTTGTTTGGATTTTTTTTATTGATGGAGGGTAAAGGGGGTTGCCCTAAATCGAGGAGTGGTGTCGATGTTAATGTTAGAGGTTGAAGTGGTGGAAATATGGGTGGTGTGTTCCCTTGAGAAAATGATGATGATGAGGGATCAAAGATGCCCCCTTGTCCAAATAGCCCACCTTCTCCTTGTGAAATCATAGGGAGAGAGGTTTGTATGTTAAGAGGATATGTCGATGTTGCATGAAAAGAGGATGGGTCATTGGGGTCATGAAAGGTGAGTGGAACATATGGGTGTAGTGGATTCAATGGGATGGATTGACCCAAGATGGTTTTCACATCCAAATCTTGGTTGTTCACAAGGGGGTGTGTTTGCAGTGCATGAAGCAATGAGCTCCCATGGTTGACAATTGGTTGAGTTGGAGTAATGGATGATGTGATTTGTGGGATGGTTTGAGTGATGCTTTGAAATGGAGGTGTAGATGAGATCGGGGGCATAATCCCAAGAGGCTTCTCCACAATAGTTCTTACATTATAGTCGGAAGGGAGTTTAGCCCCTTCTTTTTCCAATTCTAGCATATATTATGAGGGATTGAGTTTCATCATGGCATTGACAATTTTGTGTGTCTTGGGATTTTGGACCATTTCAATAATCTCATCTTGATTAATCCATAGAACATTTTTGGTGATGTCCTCCACTTGGCCACCTTCCTCTTGATGATCTTGTGGAAGTGGAGGAAGATTGAGCATGGGATTACTAGATCCAATGGGATTCATTTCGGGAGCGGTTTGACTCAAGTCAGTCGAAGTGGATGTTTCTTTATTGATTTCCATGTTCTTCTTGTGTTGAGATCTAGTTTGGACCATAAAATGAGGATCAATTTTCAGGAATGGGGGGTGAACCTTTTAATTCCTTGAATTGATCTAAACTTTAGGTACAAAAAAAAAATTCTAAGCTATTAAGGATCAAAAGGATAATGATGGTTATAGTGAATGATTGATGGATGACTAGAACTCTTATGAAACCTTGAAGGAGATACTAAACTTTAGGACTTTGGATTGATGTTTGATTTTATTTTGGATTTTGATCTTGATTTTGATTTTATTTTATTTTTATTTTGATTTTGGTTGGATTTGGTTTGGATAATGAACTCATAAACTCTAAGAGGTTGGATGCTATCCTAGAGTAAACTTGTCTACAAGATGATAATTTGACTAAGTGTGTAAAGAAGGATTCATCTACACACACCTAGTCAAACAAGATGATTTGGATTTTGATTTCAAAGGATTTTCCCAAAGTTTAGAATGAAGGATTTTTCCAAGATTTGCAAGAGTTGTTTGTGACGTGAATTTTGATTTTGATGTTTGAGGATGGATGAGAGTTTTTGTTTTGATCCTAAGAGACTTAGAGAGACTTTGTTTACTAGACCAAGGTGTTGAAGAACATGCTAGTACTTCCTATGTGAGATACTCGAACCTTTGAAAAAGTGTTGGATTATGGCAATTTAGTAAAATGAATACAAATTTGGATTGTTTCTTGATGCATGTTTGTAAAAGTTGAAGTTCAATCTTTCTCTAAATTTGTAAAGCATAGACAAATGTTTCTTGCGAGCTTTTTGACTAAGACCTTTGGACTTTGGTTTTTAGATTTTGATCTTTCAGGAAATCATTTGAATGAGCACATGTGTGGGGTCCAATTGTTTCTTATCTTTTCTTAATTATTTATTTTTACCACAAACATTTTCTTTATTAGGTTTTCAAACTAAATGTCTAATGTCCCAATTTCTTCTCATCCCACAAATTCCATTATGTGTAAATCAAGGAAATTAAGGCAAAAGTTCCCTATTGTTGACTTTAGTGGGAGAAAATTGAGATGTAAATTCAAATGTTTAGAAGCCTCTAAGGATAGAATCCCTAGGGCAAGCAATAGCACTTGGATTTTTTCAAAGATATTTGCTTCCTCTAAAGGGTTTGAAATTTGATGCTCATGGTTGAATGTTTGTTTTCCAATGTTTAAGATCCAAGCAAAGTTTTTTGATCCCAAGAAAATGCACAACCCTATGGATAGTTAAGAGGTAATATTTGTTGAGTCCCCACTCAGATAAATCCATCTACACTTATTCTTGGCAGATGATTAAAATCTTGACCACACTAGCTCCCCTCCACGACACTCACTTCTATGGGTCAACCAAGCTTTAGTACCCATGAAACTCCCATGGAATAATTCTCATCTCTACCAAGAACCGCAAAAATGTGGGGTGGTTTCAGAACGACTATTCTTGCACCAACAAATAGATAAGGATTTAGGCTTCTAAACAAATTGGTTCTTAGTCAGGGTGATCAGGGACATGGCACCTTGCAAGCATCCAACAAGCCACTAAGGCTTTGATCAATCCTACTAGTGGATCTTATACTTTTTATGATAGTACCCCATTATGAAAGACATTGTACGGCTAAGGCCTGCATACTATTGGACTTGACAATTTAGTCTTATCCTTTTATATACCAGCCTGAGTGAAAAATGGGTTGGATTCACCTTCGAGTTCTCCTTTCAGATGTGTCTCTTAGGCAATCACCTCTAAGGGTAAACAAAAGTGAGAAAGCGCATCTGTAGTTTGATCGATCTTTGTTTACATGAACAAAGCGAGAACACACGTGATATACTCTACTCACACTAGAAAGATTTGTTCAATTTTAAGAATCCAAATTGAAGTGTGGAGGAAATCGCTTATAAAACTTAATATCATGAAAATACTTTTGATTCTCAAGATTGTCATGAGGAATGAGAGAAGTGCATACATCTTTTAAATGATATTACTTTGGATAAGAGATTACAAAACATAAAAGGCACATGTTCATTTTTAACCTTCAAAGCAAGAATGGGTTCTTTTTAATCACCAAAATTGAAGTGTGAGATTTGCTTGTTCAATTTTAAAACCCAAAAACAAACTTTAGTAAGTTCCTAATGTTCTTTTTAATCCCTTTGTTTTGTTCTTTTTAAGCCCAAATGAAAATTATTGAGTCCTAAAAAGCTTGAAAGTGACAAATTCCTTAGAAGTGGGATTATAATTGCTCCCCAAAGTGTTTAAAAACACTTGATACAATAGAATAATGATTCCATAAGAAGCCTTGCTTTCATTTCCTCCTCCTCTTTTGATCACTCCAACCTACAAAACTGGTTAAAAACTACAAAAATAGAGGCAAGAAACTAGTTAAAAGTTAAGGCGATCAAAATGAAAAATAGCACATGTTGAAAAAAATTGAACACTGCCTTTTACCCCACCCCAGCGGCATAGTCTACAATGGTGGCACAATTTGGAGGCTATCAACGACACTCTAGTGAGACCAGGGATGCTCTATGAAGAAACAATGAGCGCAGTTGTGGCATTGTTTTGCCCAGTGACAAAGTTTGGAGTTTGAGTTAGCTAGGCCCTAGGGAGAATGACTCAAGCGGTGCAATTTGTAGTTTGAAAGCATTACTGGACTGATAGCAGTGGAGTTTGACTTAGCAATGGTGTAGTTTCCTGTAGACACAAAATTTAAAAAAAATAGCAGAATTTGGTGAAAAAATGTGTTAATTTCTTCAAATCCACCCTCCTTCTAGCACCAAAATGTGAATGGTGATCCTATACCTACATAAACACAAAGAAAAAACACATTATTATTCCAATATGCAAGTTAGAAACATTATTCCCCATGAAATTCATTTGAGACATGAAAATAAGAAATAAATGAAGAACATAAGTAAAAAGTGTTGGACTTGTCATTGCACCAAAAGATCAACCTATCAATACCCAATACAAGCTTTGGTTAAGAACCACAGGAGGCAGTTAGACCATGTCACAAACCCAAGCACTGGTGCTACAAGGAAGACCAAGGGTCACACCTTGCAACAATCTCCCCCAATACAAGTGTGGGGTTTGAACCTGTGACTAGCTCTAATACCAATTGTTGGACTTGTTGTTGCACCAAAAGATTGACCTGTCAATGCCTGATACAAGCTTCGGTTAAGAACCACAGGAGGCAGTTAGACCATGTCACAAACCCAAGCACTAATGTTGCAAGGAAGACCAAGGGTCGCACCTTGCAACAAAAAGGTTATTAAATCCTATTTTAATGTCCAAACTCTCAATCCCATGGGAGAATCGGTGCTATTTTGATGTGAAAAATGGCCCTTTCCCAATTCCTTGCAAGCTTGATGATCAATGGTGAAGATTTGATGCTCCTTGATGAAATTTCTCCATAACCTTGCTATGAAATGATGAAAATGGATGAAGATTTCTCAAAACAATGAAGATGATAACTTTGCATAAGTTGTGGATGAAAATGCCTAAGATTGTGGATCCAAAATCAAAATGAGAGCCTTCTATTTATAGAAGACAAAGATGGAAGAATAGGAAAAATGGATAAATGTGGGATCAAACACCAACCAATATCACAAAGCCACTTGTCAATATGTGAGTGGACAAAGGTGGAGCACATTTGGATGAATCTGCACATTAATGCAATTAGGTGGAAATTCAAAATGGGAAAAGTGACAAGTTGGAGGGAGAGAAGAAATGAAATAAATGTCACTTGGCTCAAGAAAAGGACATGTAAGTGGCCTTTAATGCCTTGTTGGATGGACAAGTACTTTTGGGGGGAGATTTCAAATTTGAGGAATATTCCATCCTTTGATGCCTTTTTGAATGAAAAAGGAAGATTTATAAATTAATTAAATTGATTTTCATGAGCAAGTTGCAAAATCTAGAGGATTTGAGGAATTAGTGTTAGGATTAATCATGATTTGATTAATTTTAATAAAGATTAGTTGATTTGACAATTTGATTTATATTTTTGGATTTAATTATATCAAAGTGAGAGGAATAATGATTTTAGACTTAATTATATAAATTTTGATTTATTTAATTTAAATGAGATGAATTTAGAGATTAATTAAATAAAATGAATTATTTAATTAAAAGAGGGACTATATGATTAATTAAATAGAATGATTTATTTAATTAATAGGATATGATGACTTAATTAGATAAAAAAAAGATTTATTTAATTAAGAGATGAAATATGATGAATTTAATCAAATATAGGATATGATGACTTAATTAGATAAAAAAAAGATTTATTTAATTAAGAGATGAAATATGATGAATTTAATCAAATAAAGATTATTTAATTAAATGATTAGTAAAGGAGATGATTCAGGACGAACTGGTGTTAGCAATCAGGATCAGGTGTATAAGATCAATCATTATATTTTCATGTCTACAGGGACTGATTCACCCAGAATGGTGAATGAGTCCCACTAGGCCAAAAAATCAAGTTTTTTAGGATTTCAGAGCTCCATTCCATCTCCAGGAAGTTCCCAGGTGCACACATTCTGTTTTGGAGCTTTTTGTTTTATTCTTCTTGCATTTTCAAGTCATTTAGTTCAATTTTGCATCAAAATAGGTTTTGCATTTCATCTTGCATGTCATTATCTTTTCCCAGTTTAAACTTGGTGGTGAACCCCTCTTGTATTCTAAAATCATACCCTAGGATACCCTATTGTCAAATCTCTTACCTCTATTCCATTCTTGGGGTGAGATATCTAGGGCTTCCTTGAATGTTAGTTGGAGAAAAGTGAATTTCTATGTCCAAAACCATAAAGCGTCCATTTTCCTACTAATCACCCATGTTGAATAAATCCCTAGTGTGTCTAGTGTAGGTATGAGCCCATAAAGATAAGGATAAAGATCAAGCCATCTGAGATGTGTCAAGATGTTGTTTCACCAAGACGCATAGTTATCCTTTGCTAGGATGACCACAAAAGGATGAATATAAAAACCCATGATACTTCCTCAAATGATAAAATCAGAGATGAAAAACCTCAATGCATATAAAGCAAATCAAATGAAGTCATCTTAGCCAAAAAAATCCTTTTCATGTGCGAAGACATCCAAGTAATTGATAGAAATGTGAAATAAAAAAAATGAATAAAATGTACAATGGAATATTTTGGAAAAAATTAATGTATAGATTTGAACAGTTCTAAAATACCTTTCCAACATGAGTATAATCATGAAAATCAGAGATACAGGTGAAAAGTTATGAGATTGAAAGAAAAAAATAGAAGATCTAACTTTGACTAAGCATAAAATGAACCAACAGAAAAATCTAATGATAGACCTACACCACTCAAAAGTAGATGGAAGTAACTTTTTGATGATATCTCATTTGTTCGATTTCAACACTTTATTCCTAAGTTAAGGCCAAAAGAAAAAACTACCCTTTTAGGAAAAATGAGGGCTTAGAGAGGGGAAAATGAGGTGGATTGTACAAATAATGTCAACATGATGTCATGTTGATGCCACCAACATATTCAAGGAATAGTCCCCTCATCAACAAACATTGCGCTTGTCAAAAAAATTGATAGCCATCAGAATATTCTTAAAAAGATGTTGACTAGATTGTGTACTTGATAGTGCTAGAGATGGAATATTCTAGTTTAGACAATTCATATTCCATCATTGGGGTAGGGATCTTGCTGAGATTTTTTGAAGCCAGATATTTTTTTCAGCACTAATGGGCATGAAATGGCCACCAGCTAGTGGTTTTACCACTTTCAAGCAACTATTGAAGTCATTGGCTAGTGGCTAATGCCACTGGGTAGTAAGGCCAATGGGTCTAGCACGGCCCTGCTATGTAGGGTACGACCCTGCATGGTGGGGGCCCTTTTTTTTTCTAAAATTTTATCTTTTTAAAAATATTTTTTTCTTTTTTGAAATTTACATTTTTTAAAATTTGAATTTAGCAAAATTGGAGAGAATTTTTTTTTTAATTCTAGAAAAATAGATTTTTTTTTAAAAGCAACTCGTGTACCTAATCCTAACGAGGGAACTTGTTGCAGATCTAGGAAAATTTGTGCCTAGATTTGTGTACCTATATTTTTTTCTTTTTTTGCAACTTTTAATTTGGATGTATGAACAGTTGATCCTTATGTTTTTGGTTGTTTAAGACTCAATGGTGATTCTCCTTTTACCTTGGGGTGAGTTGATTCTTCCCTCAAGGCCAAATCTCTTATAATTTAGATAGGAATTCATAGATCTAGTGCTCTAATACCATGTAATTGATAGTGAACCCCATAGCTCCCAGAAATCATCTACAACCAAAATCCCTATCACATCTAAAGAGAAAAATCCATTGATATGCTCATTCAACCTTGAGAAGAGATGATCCAAAAAAAAAACTAATTTTCTATGAATTAATTTGAATGAATGATTTTTTTTTTGGTAAAAGTGGTGGACCACTGTAATTATATTAATATTAAATATTAGTTTTACAAAACCCTAGTTCAAGCGAGCATACTAGAGGGAAAGAACCAGGAAGAAAACCCCCAGTTATATCTCCAGTAATAGACTGACTCTTTACAAGACTAACTAGATTACATAGACTTGAAGTGATAGACTGACTCATTACAACATTGATCAAATTTCATGGATCTCCCAATTACATTTTCCTCATACAAAATATGCCCGAACAACACCCATTACATTGAGGACCCATTACATTATAACCCAATTACAAAAAATCCCCATTACATAAGAAAAAGACATTATTTTTAATCCAATTTCGATGAGAAGCCCAAAACCCATTACAGCTTAGACAAAATTAACCTTTTGCCGAAGAATAACAATTCAGGTAACTAGTCGATCAAAATGAAGAAGACCTATTTCTTACCCTTTGTGGACCATTTACCGAGCTTTCTTCTTGCAGCAATTGCTTTTGTTTAGAGACAAAATCATGAGAAAGCATTGTTTTGTTTATGTCAGGAACATAACGGTAACAAAACTTTCTCTTTCCAGCATAAGGTACATTAGAAAATTGCAAATCATGAACACATGTATGAAGATGAATACTTATAAAAGCATAAAAAAGAAAACCCTAGATGAAGATTTGATTAGATTGTGACAAATATCTTAAAATCATGTAATGAGACAACTTGACCTATATTTAGTTCAATCTAAAAAAAAAAAGAACTCCTAAGTTTAGCTTAAGTGGATAAAGTAATAAAAAACCTAATAATTAATTAATGATTAATGAATTATCAAGTGATTATCCTAATTGCTCCAACATTCATAAATACCATTTCATTACCTTAGGTATGCAGTTTTGTAAGGAGAATAGTCATTTTCATACCAAGCATAAAGTTCTGAATATATTCATGTGTTTTTTATTTTAGGTTTTAAATTTTGTGAATTTTATGTTCACTCCATCTATGTGTAGGAAATATGAAAATTTAACACATACTATTGAAATTGGTACATTGGGTTTTTATTTTTTGTGGTAGAGTGTGAATGATTCAACTTCAATTCTAGTTTATAATATCGTGCTCTTTGTTTATGGCTATGGTGAAACTACTTTAATTTAATATTATTCATAGTTTTCCCATATTTGCTAATTATATGTTAACCCCATATTTTGGGAATTTTTCAAGGCACAATATAAAAATTTATTGTAGATTAATGAAATCGATAAAGTGGGATTTTGTTCTCTATGGTAAAATATGAATAGTTCAGCTTCTGGAAGCCCTTAACTATAATTCATTATTTTCCCAACTCTATGTTGTATATGTAGAGAAGAAATATTAAGAATTGTGAGAATATATGGTAATAATTTAACTTATTCCAAATCACCCCAGGCCATATAGGAATGCCTGGAAGGTACATTCATGGATAGAACTAAAACTTTCGCTCTCATCCCTTTATATAGCCCACCAAAAAAAATGTGCTTGAGGTCAAACCCTAGGGTGATGAAATCCTTAGGCAAGCCTCCTGTAGACACTAAAAAATGTCTTGATCAATATTACACACCTGATTTGATTTACTAACACTATTTATATCTTGATTCGATCATTCTCATCTATTTAATTAAATAAATATTATTTCTTTAATTAAATTCATCATTTTCTTCTGTTAGTCAGATAATCAATATTATTGGATTAATTCACCCCTTTCATGCTAATATTCTATTAAAGTTGATAATCCAACCTTACAGATCCCAATGAACACCTACAAACAAATAACCTGTCACACAAAAGAGATTAAGAGACACAAAAATGGTGCTCTACAAACATAAAGCAAAAATGCATTAACCAGTATTAGATTACAAAACATCAATCCTTATAAAAGGAGATCCAAACCCTAAAGGTGAAAACCCTAGGAATAATAATAAAATAAAGAATGTCTAAGTTTATCTTAAGTGAAATAAAGTAAAGGTGACTTAATTAATTAATTAAACAACCTATTACTCTAACACCCCCCCTTAAGATGAACTTAGGGAGAAGCTAGAAAACTAAGGATAGATGCATGAAATCAAATATGGGTCTCAGCAACTAGGCCTGATGAGGTACCCATGTACAAATGTAAAATATCTCTCACAACAGGATAAAAGGAGAAAATAACATGGGAAAAACTCCTCTCCAAAAGAGAGAAATATATATGAAGCACTTAGAATCCTCCAAACAAAATTTCCCAAAAACATAGGAACAAGTGAAGGAATAAAGAAGCCTCCAAACAAGAGTGAAGGACTAAAGAAGCCTCCAACAAGAGTGAAGGATGAAGAAGCCTCTAACCAAGAAGAAATTGTCCCAAAAGATAGAAACAAATGATGAACATGAAAAACACCACTAAAGCATGAAGAATTTGTAAACATTATCATAGAATGACTGCTAAAATGTTGAAAGAAGAACCTCCACTAAAACATATAATGATCAGGATCAAGAAGACAAGAATCTGTATGAGTTCCCCCAACGACACTACTCGAATTCGATGGCAAACCATGGAAAACATCAAGAACTCAAAGACAAATGACACAAGTACCAATAGTCTAAAGAACTGATCAAGTGAAAATGGAAGGTTGCCTCCTGAATGCAAGAGTTTCCATATGGTAAGCGATCCATGTCAACAAAATACAAGTAACCAGCCACTAATGTACTCTTACATAAGAACAAATGTTGAATACATAGCTCACTCCAACAAAACCAAGGAAGCAATATCACCAACAGTAGAAACCCCCCATAAGCTAACAAGGGAGAGTCAATATGATTAAATTAAGTAAACAACCTATTACTCTAACATTTTCATCCTATTTGATTAAATAATGCAAATTATTTAATGAAATCCCTTAATTCCTCTCATTTGATTAAATAATCCTAATTTTTTAATTAAATATCATAAATCTTGCTTTTTAATTAAATGATCTAATTTTTTAATTAAAGTCTTAAATTCCTTCACCTTGCACAATTAAATAGTTTCCTAATTAGTTAATTGACTAACTTCCCACTAGACTCAAAGGATATTCTCAAGGAATATAGACACCAAATATTGTCCTGAATGATACTACATGCTTAAATTTGATCACTAACATTGTTTCATCCTGAATTTCATCCTCTTTTCACCTATTTAGTTAAATAAGCCTAGTTATTTAATTAAATGCACCATTTTCATCTATTAATCTAATTGGTTTAATTAGGTTAATTCACCCCCTTTCACCTTCACCTCTCACCCTGTTTAATTGAATAAATCAAATTATTTAATTTAAACCCCCTAAGTCCTCTAGTTTAATTAAATAACCCTAAACTATTTAATTAAATGTCAATTGTAACCCATTTTCATTAAATAAACTAATTATTTAATGAGCATCCTATTATTCCTCATCCTGCACAATTAAAACTTAGTTTTAATTACTAAATTGCTAATTTCCTCACCCATCCACTTGCATAGGCAATATTCTCCTATTTGGCTCCAACAAATTGAATATTCTTTCCTAACAAACTTTGAAAGTTGTTACAAAGTGTGTTTGTTTGAATCATTCTCAACCCTTGATGCTTTCCTTGATCCATGTGATCTTTGATTCTCATTCATTGATGAGAATCCTTGATCCATGTTTCACCCTTCATTCATTATTTACCATTGATTGATCAAATCGATCCTAGCCCTTGATTTTTCATTTGCTCTCCTATAAATACTTCACCATTTGGATAGAAATGGATCCATCTTTTGATAGCAAAGTTATGTTGTTTAAATTCATACTCACTTGCATCCATATTGAGCACTTTTAGCATTTTAGTTTAGTATTCATCCATATTTAGCTTAAGCATCCATTAATGGCTTCCACATTAGCTTAGTTTACATACATTTTAGCATAGTTTGCATCCATTTCTTCTATATTTGAACTTTATTTCCACATAGCATAGATTGCATCCATTTTATCAAGCATCTTAGCACTTAGAAGTCATCTCATCATGTTGAACTATTTTTATATCACGTTTCACACATCTCATCAGTTTCATTAATTTTCTTCAATAAAATTGATTAAAATAAGCTCATATTATCCAAGAGATTGTGAAAGGGTCACCATTCCACATCAATGCGACAATGGGATAAGATTTGATGTCTTAGAATACATTTTCCTTATGTTTTCATGTTTATTTCATGTTAGTTTAATGGGTTCTTGTTCTTTGAAATTTTAAATATCTTATTGGGATCATTGCTTAGGGGATTAAATAGGGTTTAAATTCATTTGGATCTATCATATTTAGTTCACACTATGAAAACGGTCACATCCTGGTGCTAGAATAAGGGTTATACTAATTGAATCTGATGAATTTCTCTTCAGATTCTCATGTTCTTGGTTTTGCAGAAATAGTGACGCTTTGGGGACTATAGTGATTCCTTTGCCAGGAATCACCATATAGAAATGCCATTGCAAGAATTATTGCGACGCCTATTTTAATCTAGAGACACCTATTAAAAATAGCGACACTAATACTTTTTGAAACTATTGTAGATTTGAAAATAGCGATGCCGCTAATATAGCGACACCTTCAATGTTGTCTTTATTTTGTTGCAGAGCAATGCCTTTTCTCACCAAAGCAACGCTTTTGGGAATCATACCGATGTCTTCATGAATAGCGATGCTTTTTACCGGTAAACAAAATAGAGAGATAATTTTGACATGCTTTAAATTTTTTATTCCATGTGCTCTCTAACATGCCACTGACATCTAGTTTTTATTTTTAAGTCTAACTAGTTTTGAGATTTGAGCACATTTAAAGTGAAGGAGCATGGTATCGTTCATCCATACATTGTAAACAAGTTTTTTTACACTTATTGGACAATTATAACCCATTATATGCCGCTTTGTTTTATGTTTTAGGACTAACTAAACTTCCATTGGGTTTAAAATTTACATTCAAAGTTGGTTAAAATTAGACCCACGCATCCTCATTTTTCCATATCAGTTAAATTTGAGCAAAACAATCAAACACTTCCATTTGGTGTTAAAATGAAGTCATTTTTCTTTATGGGATTAAAATGAATGAGTGCTTGCTTTCCTTGTGTATATGTTTAGTGTGTATCCACTCCCCTTGCACTTTGTGCAATCTTGGGTGAAGAGAAACAATCAAGTATACTTTCATTTCTTGTGTATACTCATAGTGTGTATCCTCTCCCCTTGCACCTTTTGTAAATCTTGGGTGACAAAAAGCATCTTGAGTTTTGCACACTGTTTTCATTTCAAAGCATTACCTGTAAAGGGTCTACCTCTTGATTTGTGAGAGAGAACAACCCAAGTGGTAATTTTATTTTGATCTACTATACAAATAATTGTGGGTGTGATGAAAGTCATCAACCACTTGGTATAGATGTTCTATACCGATGAAATTCTCTCTTAATATCCATGAGATGTGTAAAAACCCTTTCTAAGGGCTAGGAGACCTCTTAAATGAGTGAACCACCACATGTATAGACACCAAATTATCCCGAAAGACTAATTAAGAACCCCTATTTAGTAGTGGCCAACCAAGTTCATTTCCAAAGTGTATTTTAAAGTAGTGCATTGGAATAGCACCATTCCAAGAAGTTACTTACCATGTTCAATTTTTGGTTGAGGTAATAATGAAAATAGGGAAGGGACTCTTTTGCTTGGTGTGTCAAGACGATATATTTCCTTGACATAGCCTATTTGTTCATTCCATCTTCATAGATTAATCATCTCTTAGTGGGATGATGTTAAGCCTACCAAGAAATATGTACCCACTTGAGCTACGAATGTTATTGCTTGTGAGTCATGTTTGACACATTGATTGTTTCCAAAAAAATTTAAAGACACATCAACAAGTTTTCAAACTACAAACTCTTTGGATTAAGTATGGATAGCTTTTGAAAAGTCCTAAAATTGATGCTTTCCCTAAGGATTCTATCCTTAGAGGCTTCTAAGTATTTTGGCTTATATCTAAATTCACACTTTTGAAAGTTAACCTAGGGAACTATGGCCTTAGCTTCATGATCTTCACATAATGGACTTTGTGAAATGAAGGATGTTTTTTACATATAAATTTTAGTTTGAACATTAATTAATACTTTCTTGATGTGGTAATGAAACACTCTCACTTAAGCAAAGATTAAATCAAATGGACACCCCACATTGATGTATGTTCAAATTGTTGACTCTCCAAACACAAACAACATTGAGTCAAGGAAAGTATTGTAAAATATTGAGTCCAAGATCCATTTTACCAAAATCATTGAATTCCATGGTCCAAATCATTGAGTTATATTGTCAAAATCATTGGGTTTTATTTCCAAAATCATTGAGTTGTATTTTACCAAAATCATTGAGTTCTTAGGGCTTTATCACTTTAGAGGTATAGCATGTTTCTCACCATCTTGGTCTTGCAAAAAAAAGGTTCATTTTAGGTTAACATTGTGGGTCAAACACTTCATCCATATTCATTATATTTGATATTCCACTTCACCAACAACTTTAGAAACTTTTGGACACATCAACACTTTGGACTTAGGCATTTATCTAACCAATCCCCTAACTTAACTACTATGTGTGTGAAATGAATCCTTTTCCATACACTTAGTTGAGTTAGTCAACACATTTTTTGAACTAGTCTATCTCAAAGGTCACAAGTCTACCTTAAATATTTGCAAGTTCATTAAACACCTTTTTATCCATAACATCAAAGCATCAAAAGTATTGTCAAAATTGTTGTCCAAAATTTTAGAATTTCATCCCCCATATCATTCACTCTTTTCATCATCCACTCACATCATTGGTCCCAAGAACCTTAGAGGTTCACTTTTACAACAAGATCAAAAGACAAGAAAAAAATGGAATATAAACATGATCCATACATCATGAGTGATCTAAATCAACCAAACTATCAAAACCTTACAATACCAATTTCTTATCAAAACTCACATTTGTACAATTCATACATGGGATCATTATATCCTTCAAACCTCAATACTACAACAAATGTGAGTAAGCCCAATCTAAATTTTGAAACACCTTTCCCAATGGTAGATTTAAATCAAAGTCAAAACCTAAAAATCAATCAACCAAATGATTAATACATTAGTCTTCAACAAAAAAACAATATCCCATCAAATCAATACATGCCAAATGTGAATATACCAAATACAAACTTACCAAACCTAAACATATCAAATCCACACTTGGTGAACTATGGGATAGATATGTTTGCAAATCACACCAATGTTGTTCAAAATCCAAATAATATATTGACAACTCAATCTATTGATCCAAATCAAAGTAGCACCATGCAAAATCAAGGTTACCTAAATCAAAGCAATGTGTTTCCCAACCACAACAATGTTCAATGTTAACCTATAATGTAAAATCTAAGCATCATCCCAAAAAATATTGTAGACACCTAAAAATGACCTAGGCCTGCAAGCTTCATTTTTACCACTTTGTCCTAGCATAATTAAGACATTTAATTATGTCCTTGGTCCACATTCGACTATTGATTAAATAATTCATAATTATTTAATTAATTCATGTCCTTTGATTCCTTATGATTATTAAATAAATAAATTTTATTTATTTATTAAATACGTCATTAAGTGTCTAAGTCTTTCTTTAATTAAATAAATTTCTTAATTTATTTAATTCCCCCTTCTGCATTTAATTCTTTCTTGATTATTAAATAAATGAATTATATTTATTTATTTAATACGTCACTGATTGTCTTAATTAAATAAATTGATTAATTTATTTGATTAATTGGTCTTATCTCCTAAACTAAATAATTAAATTTAATTATTTAATTGCTAATTTCATATTCTCCTCATTTTAAATAAATTAAATTATTTAAAATGTCATGTCAATCCTAACTATCAGTCCTTTTTAATAAATAATCTGAAAAAGATTATTTATTTATCTCACAAAATTCATATCTTGAGTTGATTGGTAGCTTTCTTCCAAAAAATCAAATAAAGCAAGCAGATTCTTGATTTTATCAAATTTGCTTTTCAGTCCATCTTTTATCTGATTTTTCAGATCTCACAAAGCAGGCTATCTCTTATCTTCTTAATTTTGAAAATCTTTATTTCTTTAATTAATTTCCTCATTTATTCTCCACCGTTGATCTGATTTTATTCTGACCGTTTGATTAAGGATTTTGCCCTAACCCTAATTAGGGATTCTCAGGTTTAATCTGGATCGTTCATTTTAGGGTCTCATCACTAATTTATCTCGTCCGTCCGTTCGAAATGGCCTTTTCTATAAAATGCCCTTTCCTTCTCATTTTTCATATCTTGACATTTTACGTAATTACTATAGGCATTTATTTACTCTCACACATTCATTGTCATAGGCATTTGATTAATATTGACATTTGTTTTAGACATAGGCATTGGCAAGAGTCATAGGCATAGCAAATCCTTCAAATCTTGTTGTAGGGCTTAGGAATTT
The DNA here is from genome assembly GCA_007258455.2 of Sequoia sempervirens. NCBI lineage: Eukaryota > Viridiplantae > Streptophyta > Pinopsida > Cupressales > Cupressaceae > Sequoia > Sequoia sempervirens. Next base: position 36,809 of record VDFB02322894.1, read on the forward strand.
TAGATTGCTCAAAGTACAAATCTGAGGGCAACATTTCCAGCAAGCAAGAAGGTGTAACGAAGGTCAATCATGGAAGATGAAGATTTATGGTAACATTGTTTCTTTTATTTTCATATTATTTCCATTGTGCTTCGTTATTTCATTGGATTTTTATGTTATTTGATCTAACCATCTAACAATCTAATTTCCCTTGATTACATTGGTGAACCCGACGTATTTGGACAAATAAAAAACTATTTTTGGAGTTGGTTTCTTCTTGTTGCAGGGCTTGCTTGGTTTTTGTTGCAGGATTGGCATCATTGTGGACAAAGCCAAAGATTCAACCATAACTTTCAAACGGCTGTGTATTTACTTGCAAATTTTTTTTTTGCAGCTTGGGGACAATATCGCGCACTCTCATTCCAAAAATCAGATTTTTTGGATCGGTTTTGCATTTTTTATAATTATTTTTCTATTTTTATTAAAAAATTAATTTCGGGAGCAACTAATCAAATTTTTCCAATATGTTTACATTTTTGGAAAGCTGTTTGAATTTTAATAGGGGTCTACTCTTTAATTTTTAAGTTTGGATGCGAAATTATGAGTCAAAAAATAGATCTTTTAAAATTAGTGTTTAACAAAGATTGGCTTATTTCTCTCTTACGGTTGCAGATCTAATCACAATTTTTTTTTTGCAGATTTGGAATGATAGTAGACAACTCCAGTAAAAAAATCAGAATTTTGAAGCTGTTATGTATTTTTTATAAAAATTTTATGATTTTTCATAAAAAATTAATTTCAGGTGCAAAACAACAAATTTTTCTGATTTATTTAAATTTTTGGAAACCTCTTGAGATTTTAGATAGGATTTATTTTCTATATTTTTCATTTTACTGTCAAAAAAATTTCTAAAAATCAGATTTGTTGTGTTACTAATATTTTCTTGTAGCGTGTGGCGATCCTCTTTCGTGTGTCAAAGACCATTACATATAAGACTACTAATATTCATTGTTTGCAGATTCGCATGTCAAAGAAGGAATAAACAAACTTTGTGCTTGTTTTTCTTAGATTAGCAAACATTTAATTTTGGTGCTTATAAAATGAACTCATGTCTTTTATGCTTGATTGTGGTTGCGGGATGGTAGGTGAGTATGCTCTCACTTGGTGAAAACCTTGTGATCAGAAAACTAGACCCATATTTATTTGTTAATTACCCTTCACGATTTGGTATATCGGAGTATCCTCTCCCCTTGCGCATTCGTACGATCCTGGGTGTAAGAGAAATGGTTACTGACTCTAGAACTTGGGCCTGTTCTGGTGGGAAAAAGTACTCACCCCAGGACGACTCAGACCGGTAGCACCCTGACACCGAGGGACTTCCAGCTGGTATATAAAAGTGGGTTCTTGGGGAAAGCCCAAGAATCATGAGCGTGGTTCTGACGAGATGGATCCAAAAGGGGACTCTCGCCGCATGGATCTCGCCCCACGAACGGAATGCCCGAATTAAAAACCTCTTGTCTTAGTGTCCAACCGTTCTATTGGCCGTTGCTTGGTATAGTGCAGGGTACAGTATCATGCCCGAAGACACTCACTATTGATCCCCTTGAGTAGAGATAGCAATTCTTGGGATGTCACTACCCAAAGAATCTGAATTTGGTGTGCTCGAATGACGTTAATGAGCCGTGGAGGGGAGCCAATGCCACCAAAATTCTAAGCTATCCGCTCTCGAGAAGGAAAGGTGTTTATCACCAATCTAGGGTATATCGGTGGGCTATACCAAGTATACAAACCCTTGGCCTTTTGGCCTTTTTAAAATTATGCTTATTTCATGTGTGATTGGTTAAACCAAAACATCATGCTTGTCAAGTGTTTTCTAGATTTCAAACAATATACACAAAATGCACAAATCTGGACACAAACAATCGACATTGGACAAATCAAACTTTTCAACAAAATATTAGAAAACAATCTCAGTCCTCATTTTGAACTTAGACTTTGCATTGGCCTTGACAACCTTGTCATCATGCATTAATCATTTTCTTAGGAAAACGTCATCATTATCTTGCATTGTCATCATTTATTCCAAAAATACAAAAAAAATAGTGGCATAACTTGTCATCTTAGTCTTCCTTTGGCATTAGTTATTTTCTTTAGACAACATTGTCATATTGCATCCCTTATTGTCAAAAATCCAAAAACATAGTCTTGCATTGTCATCCTTTATCCAAAAAAATCCAAAAAAACATAGGCTAGTGTCATCCTTGCATTTAGTTGCATTCTCATCATTCTCATTTGAGAAAATCTCTTTTACAGTTGAGACTAGGCTTCAAAGACAACAACGACAAATGGCAAACTTTGGACAAGATTATTATCCCAACATTGAGAATAACACTTACAACACGAACAAACATTGGACTTTTTCTGACCCATTTCACAACATGAACATGCAATCTTCCATGAACATGCCATCTTCATCACAAAACATTTTTGAGCCATTCATAGAAAGAGACCAAAATGGACGAGTATATTTCAAAGACATAGAATCTGCAAAGCAAAATCCTGATATATTCTCCTTTGCAAAAAAAATAGTCTTACGTGACCCTCAAAGGTATCTAGCCATGCTTTTGGATGAAGGGGGTAAGTTACCACAAGGCTTTGACATAAATACTTTGCCACCTCCATCTGTCTACCCTCACCATCAACAATCATTTGACACAAATCCTGCCATTAATTTGCAACAAACGTCCACTTATCACCCTTATCCTAACCTTGACAAGGGAAGCCAACTATCCACTAGTCCATTCCAAACCTCCACGTCATATTCTGACCCTTCACCTATCAATCCCGTCCAAGCCTACATCCCTTATCAACTATCTACCAACTCATGTCAAGTCCCCACATCATACCACACCAATCCAGTCGAAGTCTCCATGTCATATCCTTCTCCTTCAATAATTAATCCAGTCCAAGACTCCATGACATATTCAGTCCAAGATCCCATGTCATATCCTAGTCCTTCACATACTAGTCTAGTCCAAGTTCCCATGTCCTATCCTAGTCCTTTAGTCATTAATCCTTTTCAAGTCACCCCCTCACAAGCCACATCTAGTCATGAAAATTCTATCATAGTCCAAAGTCAAATCCCATTTAATAAACTTGAGGACACATGTCAAAATGAAAGCCCAAAGCATAACCTTATAATGTCACCCTCATGTCAAGAACAAGGTAGTCCATCCCATGACCCTATCTTAAACTCCATTCAAGGAGTCCCTCAAGATAATCATGACATCCAAAACACACCTATCCATGACAACCCCATCTTTGAACAAGACCCTACCATTGACCAAGAAGTCCAAATCCATGACAACCTCATTTTTGACCAAGAAGTCCAAAACGATCCACTCGACCTTTACACCATTTATGATCAAATACTTTTCAATCCTATACAGGCCTCGACTATTGACAGTTTCCAAAATGAGACACTTTCCTCCATGGGACACATAGATGATATTCCTCAAGCACAAGAGTATTCCAATATGGACATATTTGAAAATAATCAAGCTATAGCTGAATTTACTGGACTCTATGACACTGACCATAATGATGGCTTCAACATTTCTTTAGAAGCACCAACAGAATCATCTGAACTTGACATGTCACAAGATTAGGCCAAAGATATCAGTTAGGAATATGTCCAACAAGACAATGAAGCTAAGACACTTTATCACTTAGGGTCATCTATCTTTGTCAGAGCAGGCTTTCTCGTAGATAAAAATATTACAAGTGACAATGTCCATAGACATCATGATGGGTTAGCATCTTGCTTTCAAAACAACAAATACCCCATCACAAACAAAATCTTTCAAAGCATGCAATATCAAGGCAAAGGACTAGGCATACATGAGCAAGGCATTCTAGAACCAATACAACTTCAGGAAAATTACAGACATCAAGGTCTTGGCTATTCTTCAGACAGCAAATCAAATGATGTCAGTGGTACCTCCTCGATATTGGGGGCAACTTTGTCAAATACAAACGTCAAAATGGAGTCCATGAGAAATCCTTGTCATAAGGTTATTGCCAACACCCCCTCCACCCACACCATGAATCGTCCTTCCATCATAAACAAACCTTCCCTTTGGAACCAAAAAAAAAAAAAGTTATACAAGTCAAAAGATCAAAATCAAATGTCAAAGGCCATTGAATCAAATAAAAGGACAAGTGGACAAATGAAATTAAAATGGATCCCAAAGAAAGATGGATCAAACAAAGACATCAAGTCAAATACAAAAGTCAATCACAATGTGGAGCCACAAGACAAGAGGACTCCCACATATAACACATGTCCACCTCCTTCAAAATGGTCATCAATCAAGACATATAAAAGTGTTGGTTCCAAACACCATCCCTCCAAAATCTGTCATCCACCATCCCAAGTTTGGAAAATAAAAAGTATTAATAAGCGTCCAACAACTTCTTTCCATGTCACCATCATCTGTCATAATCCACATCTCGCCTAAAGTCCAAATCCCGTCACAAATCCGTCACATCATGGCAGCAACTCTTTACCACAAGGACTCTCATGGCACTCTATCGCGATGCGTATTTTGATAAGGCCAACTCTAGTATAAAAAAGGATCACAATGACATGTCGATTTGTATACAAGTGCTACGATCCTGACAAGACAACTCCTTCAGCAAGGTCATTATTGGCATATCATGGCACCAGTCTCTACATCGGCACCGTCAGTGGATTCAGAACAGTCAGTGGTAATCTAAAGCATCCAGGCTATCCACAATATCAAAAATACAAAAAAAATCAAAAATCAAAAATCAAAAAAATAGTAAAGAAAAATTTCGTCCAATGGTGAAAACTTGGCAAACAGGAGCCTTGGATAAGTACCATGATGAAAACCTGGCAAACAGGCGTCATGTGTAAAATAAATCGTCTATGCGGACTCTTACACTTGGGGGCAAGTCGTCTCATTTCCTAGGCCTTCCTCTTGACATTGACATCCATCCATCTTAGCCCTATCATTTCCATCCATTTTCCCACCTACCTCGGTCTTGACATAAAACTAGCACACATAAATCATGCTTTGGGAAAACTCTTGACATGTCTATCCTTAGGTCATACACAATTCACGAAACATCATGTCATCGACCATCATAGTCTTATTGTCCTTATATGACATAGTCCTTGAAAACCATATGACATTCCCTTAGTCTCATGTCTCCTGTCCTTTACCAAGGCCACCCCCTATCCTTTCATGCCTATCACCTATCTTGGCTTTCCCTTGTCAAACGGTCTAAAGATAATCATCATCCCATCTAGTCCTAACCAAGTCATTCCAAATGCAATGAGTCTAATTCATACAAGCACATTATCCAAAATTTTACTTGACTGTGTTCCTGGCCCAGCTGTAGACCTCCATACTTTCGTCACTTTATCGTCATCATCCTCACGTTGTTTTGGGATGCGTCCTTCCCACGTCAAACAACGTTGTCATCACCTGTCAATTGGTATTTAGCTTGACTAGGGGCACAATCATGTTTGTCCTTGGATTCTCATGTATAGGCATCAGTCATATGCATTTGTCACGATCCCCTTAAACGTCAAAATTCAAAAAAAAATCATAAAATGACAAAATGACAAAAAAATCATAAAATGTCTTGAAAAAAGACAAAAAATATCATAAAATGGCTTGAAAAAAGACAAAAACATCATAAAAGGTCCTGAAAAAAGACCAAAAAAATCGTAAAAAGTCCAAAAAAAAAGGACAAAAAAAAAATCATAAAGTCCTAAAAAAGACAAAAATATCATAAAAAAGTCCTAAAAAAAAGACAAAAACATCATAAAATGTCCTGAAAAAAAAAGACAAAAAAATCATAAATTGTCCTGAAGAAAAACACAAAAACATCCAAATCAATGTCAAAGTCAGTCACATGGAGTCAAAGTTAGTGATGTCAGTCAGTCCATGTCATTGTCGAACTACGTTGTCTCTGCGCATTTGCTACATAGGCAAGGCCATCGGTCGATGAGTCCCCGAGACATTAGGTCAGTCCTTTTAGGTTGGTCCAAATAAAATCATGACATTTGTCACAATCGTCACATCAGTCAAATAAGTCAGACATAGTTAAAATCAAACACAAGACAGTCATTTGAAACGTCAATGTCAAAATTGGTCAAAATTAGACAACACAGTCCAATCAATCATCTGTCAACATCAGTCAATTTTCCAAAACACATTAGTCAAAACAATGTCAATCTCGTCACTCTTTGGTCCTCTTCAATATGTGTCCTTCTTGGAGTTAGACCTCGTCAAAATGTTCTTTGCTTTTTGGGATGTGTCCTTCCTGACAATAGGCCTCGTCAAACTGGCAACACCGTCAAATTGGCAAAACTCTTAAACTGGTCAACTGTCAAATCAAACAAGAATTCAATCTTTGGCAAACAAACATTGGCAAACAAAATAAAATGGCTGTTAATCTTTCTGGTCTATCTTGTCTTATCTTTTGATTATCTTGGCTATTTTTTCTTATATTTTTACTGTCTTGTCTTTTTGGTCATGTTACTAGCTACCTCGAGGATGTCCCATGAAGGATTTAGAGGTGCGATGATGTCTCCTGGCCTATTTTATTTTCTTTGACTGTTGTCTGTGGATTGTCTTGACAAAAAGACTGGGGCAACTTCACCTTTAGTATGAGTTAGGACATTCCTTGTCTGTGACTGTCTGTTTTTCAAATGGATGACCTTGCACACCTTGGTCTATGTCATATCATGGTGTTTGTTGTCTATTTGCGTCATTTTTACCGCCCAATGATGATTAAGAGCAATAAATATTAGTCCTATGGCAAAGTTTTGAAGGATTTGGTCTAGGAACTAACATGCATCATCTTTAGTCGTGTCATCTTCTCTCTCTCGTCTCATATAGGCATTGCATCCATATCATCATCCATATCTTTTGCACTAACATTTCTTCGTCTCTTCATATTCTAGTCTTCTAATTAATTTCGAGAGCACACTCATGTTCTTGGAACCCGTCTGTCCTCTCGAGGGGGCATACCGCAACCCTCCTCGTCATTCTTCCTCATCTTATTTTGCACTGGGGCATTTTTTGACTTACTTTCTTTGTCACAATGAGACAAGCGACATTATGACAAAGAGGGGCAAAATGTAGACACCTAAAAATGACCTAGGCCTGCAAGCTTCATTTTTACCACTTTGTCCTAGCATAATTAAGACATTTAATTATGTCCTTGGTCCACATTCGACTATTGATTAAATAATTCATAATTATTTAATTAATTCATGTCCTTTGATTCCTTATGATTATTAAATAAATAAATTTTATTTATTTATTAAATACGTCATTAAGTGTCTAAGTCTTTCTTTAATTAAATAAATTTCTTAATTTATTTAATTCCCCCTTCTGCATTTAATTCTTTCTTGATTATTAAATAAATGAATTATATTTATTTATTTAATACGTCACTGATTGTCTTAATTAAATAAATTGATTAATTTATTTAATTAATTGGTCTTATCTTCTAAATTAAATAATTAAATTTAATTATTTAATTGCTAATTTCATATTCTCCTCATTTTAAATAAATTAAATTATTTAAAATGTCATGTCAATCCTAACTATCAGTCCTTTTTAATAAATAATCTGAAAACGATTATTTATTTATCTCACAAAATTCATATCTTGAGTTGATTGGTAGCTTTCTTCCAAAAAATCAAATAAAGCAAGCAGATTCTTGATTTTATCAAATTTGCTTTTCAGTCCATCTTTTATCTGATTTTTCAGATCTCACAAAGCAGGCTATCTCTTATCTTCTTAATTTTGAAAATCTTTATTTCTTTAATTAATTTCCTCATTTATTCTCCACCGTTGATCTTATTTTATTCTGACCGTTTGATTAAGGATTTTGCCCTAACCCTAATTAGGGATTCTCAGGTTTAATCTGGATCGTTCATTTTAGGGTCTCATCACTAATTTATCTCGTCCGTCCGTTCGAAATGGCCTTTTCTATAAAATGCCCTTTCCTTCTCATTTTTCATATCTTGACATTTTACGTAATTACTATAGGCATTTATTTACTCTCACACATTCATTGTCATAGGCATTTGATTAATATTGACATTTGTTTTAGACATAGGCATTGGCAAGAGTCATAGGCATAGCAAATCCTTCAAATCTTGTTGTAGGGCTTAGGCATTTTAGATTGCTCAAAGTACAAATCTGAGGGCAACATTTCCAGCAAGCAAGAAGGTGTAACGAAGGTCAATCATGGAAGATGAAGATTTATGGTAACATTGTTCCTTTTATTTTCATATTATTTCCATTGTGCTTCGTTATTTCATTGGATTTTTATGTTATTTGATCTAACCATCTAACAAATCTGATTTTCCCTTGATTACAAATAACATTGTCCAAAATCAATTTGTGCATGATCCCATACAAATACCACAAGTGTATATTCCAAGTATGCTTGACCAACAACCAAATCAATTATATCAAGGGTTTCAAAATAAAAATCAAGATCAAATTTTGTGACATCAAATTGCTTCACTTACCAAAATAGTTGATTCTTTGATCCAAGAGACATCTCCACCCCAAAATCGACAAACTCACCCATTGGCTAAACCATTTCATCAAAACATTGAGTTGTGTCCACAACCACATCAAGAACAACATCTTCAATATCAAGAAGTTGGATATGAAAATCGAAAACCTCAACAACAAGATCAATCACCACATCTCCAAGATGAATCACAACTAGATCAATCTCAACAAGCACAAATCTCACAAGATGACAAATGTGAATACACTCCTTTGAGAGAGCCAATTGAATCAGCATTAAACAAGCTACTTAATGCAAAACTCATCACTCTTCCAAGAATAAGTGCTTACCACTTTATCATAAACCTCTCTTGGAATAAGAGCAGAGCTTATTGTGAGTATCATAGAGAAAATTTTCATGAAAAATCAAGTTGTATTCAACTCAAATATTTCATCCAAGACCTTCTTCATCAAGGAAAAATATTGTTGAGGACAATGATCAAGATTCAACCACTAATGATAGCAGTGACAATATCTCCAACACAATTTTTGTAAACAATGATCAAGATCTATCCATCAATGAGCACCTTGAAGATGTTTCTACCACATTCAATGATCAAATCAACATACATCAAGAGTTACTTTCAATCATGATCAAAACCCATCAACAATATCCAAAAATGATCCATTTCAAGAAGCGTTAACATTATTTGATCTTATGATTGAAAACATTGACAATATCCCTACCACCATTTTGAGGAAAAAAATAAAGATTCATCTGACATTGATCATATTGACAATGTCTCTACATCACCCAATGAGTTAGGTGACATACCTCAAGAATTTATTCCAAAGCATGATCAATATCTTTCACCAAAGTCTAGAAATGTTCCTTTCCAAGACATATTGACGTCATTTGACCTCATGTTCCCAATATTGAATAAATTCTTAATTCAACTCTTAATCCAAATTCACTTAAAGATCAAGCAAATATTGAGCCAATACCCATGCATAATAAAGAAATTCAAGAATCTTTTGCAAACAATTCATCCTTTGAAATTGATCCATGTCAAGAACATGAACCAAAGCATATTGAAGATAACACCACATGGAGTCAAGACAAGGATCTATATCTCCAAGATACTACCATGATCTAATATGTATTCTCCAATCCATACATGATGTCACAAATAATGATCCTATCCATATATCGCATAATCCTCCATCTACCCATGAGATGCTAACTCCTAATGAACATGTAGATGATCTTCGTCCAAAACAAGAGTCCCATAATCTTGATATCATTACCAAGGAACAATAGTCTCCTACTATTAATATCTTTACACATGATCAAGGCATAGCAGAATCCATAAACATATCAAAAATTAATCATGAAGAAGACCTCTACATGGATGGTGAATCAAAAACATCCTTTGAAGGGAAAGCAAAAATGGATCATGAGGAAGACTCCTATATAGAGTGTAAAGCATCAATACCTTTTGAAGAAGCATCAAAATCATACACATCCTCCCTATAGATTGAAGAAAGTGAGTATGAGGATATCAAGCATTATCGAAAATCAACAAAGCTAAACAATCATGAACATCGAGGAAATGGTTTGTCAGTAGCAGAATCAAAGCATGTTAGTAATACTCCTATAATTTTGGGGTTAATTTTATCTAGTGAAAACACCAACATGGGGAGCATGAAGATTCCTTATGATGAAATAGCTACCAACACTCCAACCATTCATATCATGAATCAGCATCCATGTTTCATTCCACCCACTAATTGAGACCAACCACAAGTAAGAGGTCTATATCAAAGAAAAGAGAAAATTATTGAAGAAAAAGTATTAGCAAATAAAATTGGACAATAAAATTTAAAATGGATACCAAAGAAAAATAAAGAAAATCATCCCTATCACACTCCATTAGACAACGAAACTAGGGGGAAAATTCAAAAAGGGAAACAAATCCATCAAAAATGTCCATCAATACAAAAGAAAGCTTCAAGAGAGACCTACAACATATATCAAGAATTTGGTCCCAATTGAATCTTCATATCTACCCACCATTTCTCATCATCCCATGTATGGAGAATCAAAGATTCCAAATTTTTGACCAATCCATCTACATCCCATATCCCTCAAGGCATTCCACCATCCACTTCAACATCCATGGTATCCAACTCTCGTATTGACTGTGTATTGGCAACAACTCTTTATCATAAGGAATCTAAGGGCACTCTATTGTGATGTGCGCATCTAGGTAAGGTTAACTCCAATATCGATAAAGAAGATGAAAAAATCCAGGGGTTACATTCAAGCACATGTATCTTAGCAAAGAAACTCCTCCAAGTAGGATATCATTGGCACATCATGATAGAAACAACATCTATATCAGTACTAGTAGCATCTACATCAGCACCACTAGGTGGTTCAACATGAGCGTAAACTTTCAAAATATCAAAAAAATAAAGAAAATAATCAAGAGAAAAATTGTTCTCTAGTGAAGACCACTTTGGTGGCACTTTGGAAAAGTACCATGATGAAAACATTGCAAACAGACTTCATGAGTAGAATCCAACATCTATGTGCACCATTCAGGTGGAAGCATCACATTCCACCCATAATAAATATTGAATTCCATCCATCTTATCCATAATAAATCCAAGAACCCTTCATTATCCAATCCATTTTCATCCAATCTAACTTATCTTGATCTTGGAAAAGGTTCGCTATGTACTTTACACTTGCTCATGGTAAACATCTTGACATGGGTCACTATCATTGGTCCTATCCTAACCAACATTATCTAAGCCATGAGGCATTTTCCAAAGAGGCATACTCTATCCAAACATGTTATCCTATCACAAGATAATCCTTGGAATCCTTCACATACCCATCCATCAATCCATTCATTTATCCATGCATCCACCCATACCATTCCATACATTGCTAGGCACTAGGGTAGATACTTACATATTGCTTTGGGAATAAATCTTGAGCTATATACTATAACTTATGTGGTTATCTAATCATTTGTAAAATGCAAAATCAAATCAGTCAAATCATTTGTAAGAAAAAATCTAAATCACTAGCCCATGGCACATTTTGATGAGAAGATGTTCCTTATCAAGCTTTATCTTTTATCAAACATCAATCCAAAAACATCAAAATCCTATACAACTAAAATACAAAAACATTCAAAAGATTGTAAAGTAAAAAATCCAAACATCCAAAATATATCAAAATCCCTAAAAAAGGTCAAACATTGAAAAAACCAAAAATAGTACCATGTTGAATAACGTTGTCTCTAAGCTTGAACATAGGCAAGGCCATCACTGATATGCCCCTGAGACACCCTAGTTTATTCCTTTAGGATTCCATCATAATAATCTGACAATCCATCAAGTGTTCATATCTCATTAATAAACTGGTCAAATTTAGTCGAACTATGTTGTCTCTGAGCTTGAATGTAAGCAAGGCCATCACTGATGTTCCCCCGAGACACTATAGGTTAGGAGTCTATCATAATAAACTAACAATCCATCAAGTGTTCATATCTCATCAATAAATAGGCCAAATTTAGTTGAACTACATGGTATTTGTGTGTATAACATAGCCAAGGATAATCTTTGATAAGCCCTCAAGACCCTAGGTCAGTCCCCTTTAGGTTCTTGGTCAAATCTTAAAAAACCCCAAAACATTTAAAAATTTTGAAAAAACACAAAAACATTTGAAATCTTGAAAACCCCAAAACATTTCAAAACTCAAAAACATAAAACATTTGAAAAGTTAGAAAACACAAAAAAAAAATTGAAATTTGAAAACTCAAACATTGGACAACATTGGAAAACCCTAAACAACCTCAAATAATCAAAAATGTAAACATTAAAAAAGATCAAAAATAGCCTCAAAACATTTTCAAAATACCAAAAACATTGAAATATTCTAGAAAATCCCAAAATCATCCATCCCTTTTCGCTTCACTCACAATAAACTTCCATCCATAATAAAGCGATCATCACACTCACCCTTTGGTAACACAAACAGAAAACAAGTACAACAATCAGCAAAAGTAGCACCTTTTAACACAACACACAAATCAAACTCTTGACCATTATCAAACATGTCAATCAAACCTTATATCAATAGCCTTTCAAATAACTTGTCAACCTGCCAAAATCTAATAACACATCCTAGGATGCATCCTTCCTACAATGGGCATTATCATTGGCGATCATTTTGGATATTTATCCTCAAAACACATCACACCCTTTGGAAAGAGATATAAACAACATTGACTATTTGTTTTTTTATCTTTTCTTATGGTTTATCTTATTGACCCATTCCAAGGACCTATCGATGATGTTGATCAAAATAATTTAGAGAGAAAGGAATGGGGCATCAATCATTATCTTTTGTTTGTTATGCTTGTGGGGTATTCTTGTAAAATAGTCTTGGTGCATACTTGCTTAGTTGTGTGTAGAGAGGTCATTTAGAGTAAATTGTTGACTATTGTGTATGCTTTGGTTTGAGATGTTCTAAAATTATAAACTACATTCCAGTGAGGTTTTAGTGTGTCAAAGTGTGAATAAGAACTATCCTATCTATTTGCAAAATCAAATTTCATTGCACTAGATACAACGCTGTCCTGGTTATCAATACCTTGATGCATCATGTCTATGTGTTACATCAAAAAAAAGGAATGATAAAGTCCCAATCCCATAAATGAGAAAATCGTCACTCTCATCACCATATCTAATAAAGTCTCGACAACTCATAGGCTTGTTGGAGTTCTAAATCAATCTTGAAATAAATGGCTAATCCATCCATCTTATTCTCCTCATTCTTCTATCTCTACTAACAGCTCCATCCAGCTATCGAATATGTGTGTTATATCAAAATATACATGAGGCTACCCATGGCTGATGAATTTCTATACATTTTCAAATCTATCTACATCAAACATTTGAAGTATCTTTTTTCCTCTTTGATTTGAACTGATCTTGAATCTTTGTCACAAGATCAACCCAAAATTCCAATGTTTTACCCAATCTCTCAAGGGGGTAGGGTACCAGCTTAATTCCTTCCACAAGGGAAACAATGGGACATCTAAAAATTAGGAATTTTTTAAAATAAATTATCTGAGTAGTAGTTTTAATTCAAAAATCTATGAAGAAATGGAAAATCCCATCTACTATGCTTAGCAATTGGTTAGGTGGCTTGACAACTACTTCAAAGAAGGGTCCACCAATAGTCCTGACAGTAGAGGAGGAGGGTCTAATTATAAAATGGTGGACAGTTATGGTAGATGTTGGCCACAGGATTGAGATTATTAATCTCAAGAAAGAGGTTGCTCAGATATGCCAGGCTACCCATGGCTTATGAAAAAGGAGCTTTTCTTCAACTAGCTGAAACATTTTTGTCTATCAATTCCAAGGGGTGTCACCAAGTAATAGGCACCTTCTAATTTTTACCGGCCATGGAAGTCACGTTGCACTTTCAACTATCCAAGAGGTAAGGATGTTAGGAATTGACCTCCTTACACTACCTACTCATACTTATCATGCACTACAACCTTTGGATGTTAGCATGTTTGCACCATTTAAGGCATATTTCAAATTAGAACAAGCTAAATTTCTCACTATATTCCCCAATATTGATATCAAAAGGAAAAAATTGGTGGAGTTAGGTAGCAAGGAATTGAGAAGAGATATGACTCCATCAAACATGAAAGGTGGATTTGAAAGGACGGGGATATGGCCCCTCAATTCTGATGCACTCATGGGCGACATGCATCTCGGTGAGATGTATGAGATTGACAACACTAAGGATGCTTCTATAGTGCAGAACATCCTTAGTCTTTCGAGACTTGATGTTTCAATAGATGAACTTTCACAAACATTGTATACTCCAATGGATACTCAAGTGCTTGAAGGTGCAAAGAAACAACTTCAAGACATGGATAGCTAGCCCGAACAAGAAGATAGGGAATTTCACATTCCCATCTCCAATAGCCACACCTCTAGACCAAATAGTGCACTATTATGTAGATGGTGGCCACAAAAGTCAAGGTACAGTGGACCAAGAGGATTTTACTGACTCCCAAGTCAATGAAACAATTGAAACCAAAACTATTTCTCGGATCAGTAACTTCCTTAAGCTGTCAGTTCACATAGTCAATGGAAGAATGAGAAAGTTTGTTGGTGGGGCTCTTCGGGTGAGCCAACAGTCTCAGTTGTTGACTATTGACAGTTACATGACTCTCATAATGGAGCAGGAGTGAAGAAAACAAGAACTGGAGGAATTAAAAATTAGAAAGAGGCAAGAAACTGAGGACAAAATGGAAACATAGATTGTGGCCTTGGAGCAGAAGGAACAAATAAAAATTGAAAAGGAAATTGAGCACAAGGAAAGAGAGCAGCTGAAATAGTTGCAAAGAAAGGAAAGTGAGCAGAAGAAGGAACAAGAGAGGGTATAAAAAGAACAAGAGAAGAAGGAAAGGTAGATCGAGGCTTCCCATAGAGCATTGATGCGAGATACATGCTTAAGCATTCCTGCAACCCCCCTATCTAAGAATCATGGTTACTTTTGAGAAATAACTAATAATAACTTCCCTCTCTTTACTACAAGCAATGTGTGTTTTAGTCCCAATCCATCTAAAGTTAGCTGCACTCAATTTCTAGTTGGACTGACTTCTTCACCTATAACCCCTTCAAATGTAAGTTGCACGTAATTGACAAATGAAAATTCAAATCATTTTATGGCAAGTCTAAATGCAGTGGTAGGAGACAAGAACACATTTCCAAATTCATTTCTTGGAGCATTCAAATGAGGTTGGGAGGGACCAACTGTAACGGTCCCTTATATTTTGGTTTTTTTGGTTGTATTTGGGGATGCCATTTTCATTGTGCTACAACTCTATCATTAATATATTTGAACTAAATATATTTATCAATGTGATTGTTTTACGATGTTATTTTGTTACCCACTACAATTTAATGTTTGCAATGTAAATATTAGTCAAATTTTTGTCTATATGAATGTTAGAGTTGCTTTTTGAGTTCAATTCTTAATCCCTACCAATGCTTTCAGTTTAATAAGACCAACCTATTCATGACATGCATAATTCGGTTGAACTAATTTTGTTTTTGTACAGTGATACGAGTACCATTGTTGAATTTGTGGGTGAAAAATGTTTTACAATTGCACATTAAGGTGCTCTAGTGTGGGGCACATTGATGACTATGTGAATACCTTTTCATGGTTGTCATCTAATCTACATTTCAGAAAATATATTCTATGTGCAAATAATATGTTTCAATTTTGTTTACAACAATTACTATGTTTATAATATATATTCTACATTTCTAAAAATATATTCAATACTGATAATCTTATACAACATTTCATACAATATAGTGTATGTTGATAATGTAACATTTGAAACTGCATAAGAAGAAAGTTCATATAGCCATTGAAAAGGTCTACTAGACATGTCTAAATTCCACAACACTTCATATAGAAATACTTGATGTAATCTATCCTTTTGTATATCAGTAGCTCAATTGAAATTTAATTTTATGCTATACCTCTACAAAAGTTAACATGTTTCTATGTTTTATCTCAAGTTTATTTGTTTGGGTTCAAATCTGAAATAAACATGTATAGTTTTTATGAAATATTACATTGCACTCTTTTTTTGTAAACCAAAAAACACATTAGATTTAGGGGTTACGATTATAATTTCCAAAAAGTATATCATTCAATTTAGTGAATACTAAATAGATTGTGTTGGTTAACACTGACAACATAATTACACTTGATCATGAGGGTATTTCTATAGAGGCATGCCAAGGGAGGTTGAAGGATTGAATGGTAGAGATGAATGCGACCTATGTTTGTATGGGTGAGTTTGAAATTACTTATATATATATATATAATGAAAGAGAATATTTAATGGAAAATGGTGTTACTTTGAAATAGGCACATCATGAACAAGTTGGACCTATTGGACTATAGCTCTCCCCTATTATTGTGTGCATCATTGCACAAAATTTAACTCTACAATTTGATTTTAATATTTGTTTGTTATTTTGAAATATGAAAATGGTTTCACTAGTTTTTGTTTTGAGGATATTGTGCTTTATTCTATTCTTCATTGCATAATAATTCATTTGCCAATTTTGTATTTCACAATTGTGTAGTGCATATATGTGCATACATATGTACATATATATGTATGTGCATATGTATTTAGATGTATGTCTATGCCAATACATATATATATATATATCTTCCATGTATATATATATACAAATAAATGGATATATAGATACATACATTGATAGTTGAAAGTTATATATAGGTATAGATAGAAATTAAATGAAAAGATTAAACCCATTAAAGTCACAGTGATGCATGAAGAGAACCATATTTTTCCTTGACAAATTGAATTTGTTTATGAACACAAATATTTGAAGTGTTCATAAACACCCTAGATGCCATATACACCATTGAGTACATTGTGGATGCACCTAGAATGCAAGAGAACCTTCTATCTATGGATAACCACATAAACACTTTAAATATTATGTTCAAAATCAACAACAAAATAAATAATAACCTTCAACTTAAGTAACACAACACACCCATAGAAAAACAAATAAGTGATAAGAAGAAAGAAGAAACGAATGATAGGAAACAATGGTACAACCTTAATGAGGTTAAAAACATCACCTCTATAAATTGGAGATGGCCAATGATATGGTGAATTTCTCCAACTCAATCCTACAAACATATATGAAAGGAGGCATTAATCAAAGACATGTAACAATGTTTAACTTATAATGAGAAAGTATAGTAAGGAAAGTGTTTACCTTTGAAGTGCAATTTACCATCACCAAGCCAATAATGAATTGAAACTCCACACCAGCAAAGAAGATTGCACAAGACATTAATTTACAACTAGTGTCAACTGAATATACCAACATGTCTAAAAGAATGAAATGAATAACTCCTTAACGAATATACATGAGTTAAATGAAAATCAAATTGAATAATCTATTGTTTGGTCTCACAACACACCCCAAGACTATAAGACTTGGGGACCCAAGTGAAAAATGATAACTCTTATGATAAGAGCTAGCAAGTTGAAAAGATCATTGGAAGTGAAAAGTAAAGAGAAATTTTTAATCAAAGAGTACTTCGTAATGTAAGTGTTTCGGGTACCAAATACTGAGAACTGGAAATGTTTGAAAGGAAAAAGGTGCTACAAATATGAGCAGAGTGTTCCAGTTCGATATTTGGAGTCCAGTAAAATGGAAGTTCTAGTAAAACCGAGGTCCAGGGAAAGTTCATGGGTAAAGCTGAATACCGAGTACTGGGTACTGGAAAATGATGTGAAATGAAATTTTAAAATCTTAAGGTTATCTAATGATTCTGATAGTTTGGTAACCTAGTATATGTAGAGATAATTATGCAAGGATTTATGATATGCTAAAAGCGTGTTATTTATGAGATTTATGTACTAACATTTGAATAATGGTTTTATCTACATGAGATGTTTATAAATGTTTACTTTAAAAGGGATTTAATGTGTGGAATTTGTGATTGCAGGAGATGCGGATTGTGATGCAAAGTTTGAGTATGGAGTGTCAAGCAAACTTGAATCATGGATAGAATTATATCCAAGTTGGATTGCGTACTTTGGGAAGTTATAAGGCAAAGGACTTTGAGTCCACTGGAATGTTGGAGATCCCAGTATTGTATATGTGACGGAGAAAAATTATAATCTTTGGGAGAGCCCATTCCTGAAAGTAGTAGACCCGAAGCAAAATAGAGTGTGGGTACAGAGTGATAAAGTAATCGTGTTGAATATATGGGAAGTTCCTATACACTATCCTTATTCGAAGTATCATCTTGTCAATGATTAAAGATTAAAGCCCAAAGAGCTCAATGTACGATTGGAGTTGACCTTTGTTGACTTTGATTGCAATTCTCTTACTAGTCACTACATTCCATGTGCCTCGATGTGATTTGTCCCTTGGATTTCCTCTCATGTATTTGTCTTATCCTATTTGTTCCTTGTGTTCTATAAAAGGCCAGAGGATCTTTCTTTTTATTTTAAGTTCAGAATTTGTGGATGTCGGAAGAGTCAAAACTTCTTTAAGTTTTGTTCCTTTTTCCTATTTTATGAATCATTATGGTGTAAAAATTTGTATGCACATAGACATTGATTAATATCAAATCCAATTGGATAGCTACCTATCTCATGAATCTTTTGTAGCTAGTTTTGTTAGTTCAGCCGAACAAGACTATGCGTTGTGCCATTTAAAGGTGCATATAGAACCTTCTCATTGTCCAAACTAAAACCCCTCTCTTTAAAAGCTCGCACCATTTTATATGTAGTTGTGAAGCAATCTAGTGAAGTATAAAGTATTTTGCTCTATTTTAGTTAATTCTTTGGGGCATGCATAGAGAATAACCGAGAGAAAATTTTAATTCTCAGTATTTTTTATGTTTTATTTTAGAATAAATGTTTAAATTCTTGAAAATGTACCAAAAACTAGATGAATGGATGGAAATTTATTGAAAATATTTTGTTTTCTATGAAATTGTTGAATGCTTAATGCTAAATCTACTTAAGTGATAGCAAAGAAATTGTTGATGTTCATGAAATATTATTTCAAATCTTTCAATTTCATGATATTTGTTCTTAAGATCCAATTGAAAAATTAGTGTTTTACATATATGATTTCAAACAACCATATTCCCTTTGAGATTAGTACCAATATCACATTATACCCGAGAGTGAACCTAGTACAATCAAGACCTGATTACTAGAGACTTGGGATTGAACTAAGTTAATCTTTTCTAATTAAAGCAGATTTCCCCCTTTAGATTATCTTTGTTCCATATCTTTCAAGAAGAATAGGCTCTTTGTGGTTTATCTGTGAAGAATTTATTCACCCTATTGCTATGAGTAAAATCATCGTCAACAGGAACTAGCACTTGAAGGAGGGCATATTTTTTTGAATTTTATATTAGTCCTAAGTTTTGGAAGGAAGCTTGTAAAGTAAAATTGAGTACAAGCTGGTTTTTCAGTATGGAAGTCAAGAAAATTTGGAAAAAAATTAACTAGAGATTACATCCTTTAAGTTTATTCACCTTTGGTAGAGTCATCGAGTGTAGAATTCATGATACAATTGATCACAATGAACTTGAGTGTGGATTTTTTTTTAACTAGGGTAAGCTTGGCCATGTGTAAAGTGATTTTTTTAACAGAAGAAGTTCTAAATGCTAGAAGAAAGGAACCATTAGTGATAAAAATGTTTAACCCTAGTAGAATTGGAAACATTAAAAAATTAATTGATACATCAAGATAGTTTGAAAACTGCAATTATTATAAATAAAATCCTAACATTTTGTAGGAAAACAGGTGAGAATGTCGAGATTCAAAGACATCGCATTAGAAAAAAGAAAATAGTATTGATGAGTCGTCATTCTCCTTATATGTGGAAAATGCAAATGAGGAAAAGGAGTGGGAAAATTGAGCAGGAGACGTGTGTATTTTGCTCCAAGTTGAAAATTCACAAGTTAAAAAGGAAATTTCCCTGATTTTATGCAAGATACAGAGTATTAAACTTTTACTTTTTCTCTCTCTAATAACAATATAAATTGTGATATATCTTGGTCTAACAAAGTGCAAAGTGAAGGTAGGATTGAAGACATGAAGAATTTTGGAGGAGAAAGTTGAGAAATGGACATAGCCATTCATGGAAATGAACCAGGGTTGGAAGAAGGTAGAGTATGGTCACATCAAACGAGTGTGCAATCGACCTTTAATTAGGTCATTTTCATACATATGACCCAAGTCATTGGTAAGTACACCTTTGAATTACGATTATTAAATGCAAAAAATTTAAAATGATTCATTGTTACAGTAGAGTTGTTGATTTTTTTCTGAATGAATTTAAGGATAAACCTAATGTAATTTGTACCAAAACAACAATGGAAATAGTCATAGAATTTAAAATAAGTTGTTTTGTGAAGGTTAATCAATTGTTAGATTAGAAGTTTAGTTAGTTAGGGTTACTTTTCTTTTTGTAGGGTTTTTTTTGTTTTTATTTTCTTTTATTTCTTTTTATTTCCTTTTTTGTTTGGCCTTTGCATTAGCAACTTTTGCTTAACTTATCTTACACATAAGAGTTAATTCAAACATTTGTAAAATTGAACTATGTAATGCAAAATGATAAAACCATACACAGTAAAAACACACTTTAAGATGTACTAAAAGCTATATGTGTGTGCGTGTGTCAAGTATATACATCAAGTATCAAAATTATTGCTTCAAAAGATCAAAAAGCCAAAAAGAGTGAGTCAAGTTGTAGGTAGTAGTAGTCGTTCAGTTGATATGGAATGCCTCATTTATCAGGGATAAATACCCTATGTAGACTTGAGTTCCCTATGAACTTCAAAGTCATGAATATGGAGGTCGGTGAGGAAAGGCCAAAGTGGAACTGTTACCTAATTTTTCACCCTCAGGCTCAATCAGGCAAGACATCTATGTTGCAGATGTTCATAGGGGCCAAATGGACTATTTCCATTGAGGGTTACTTCATGCATCTGATGACATTTGACAAGGATGTCAGTTGGGAGGCCTACTCTATTGGAAACATGCCTCAATATTCTATGCTCAGTCTCCATTAGAGCCAGGTTGGCATGACATTTTAACTATCTGGCCGAATTACTGTTTGATTCATTCTATCTTGAGCAGGTCGCAGAGACCTAGTTTCCGTCATGTCAAACGAGCCTGCAGAGCCTATCGCTATAACAGAGAGGGTTCGGCATGACCTCTTACCTCGTGGATTTCCTTGGCTGATAGTCCATTCAATCGTCATTCGGCAAGACTCTCGGTGACCACGGGCTTTGGGGAGACCTACAGTGCTCAATGAGAAGTCCCAGTGAAGGTTTGATGTCTCGCTGACAACAGTGATCCTTGGTGTAACTACGGGACTTCACCGCAATGTCCTACCGACATCAAATGTCTTACTGACTTCACACAGGTTCCCTTTGGCAGGAGTGTAAGGCTTCGGTGAAGGGTCACAAGGAAAAGGTTATGCCTTTCCCACCATGCACTGAAGGGTCTTATCGGCAAAAGGAGATAGCTTCACTAGAATGTCATACCAAAGTGGAGATGTCTCCCCAAAACGAAGCAAAGCTTGGCGAAGGGCGAAAAGATTCAGCATGAGTCTCATTGAACATAGAGGTCTTCGGCATAACATTTCGAACTTGACAAGAGGTCTTAGCGACCAGTCATGTCTTGCAGATGATGTGATATCTTCGGTATACTTTTGGGTGACGGATGGACACTTTGGCAAAGATAAATGAAGTCGCCCAGAGGTCTTAGCGACGACTAAAGTCTCGCCGAAAGGAAGGATGGACCCTCACAAAGACAAAAGTAGTTTAGCAAGACTCTTTCTGAAAACACGACGATGACTCTTTGGGTAGAAAAAAGGGGTCTATAAGAGGTCTTAGCGACGATGACATGTCTTGGCGACAAGCACAGGTTTCGGCAAGGATATGGCCTTTGGTGCATGTCTTGCCGAAAGATGAAGGAACCACTAAGGATAGAAGAAAGGCCTTGCCAAGACTTGAGGCTTTCACAGTGATGTCTCAGTGAACGGTAAGGGTTACGCTGACAATATTTCATCAGGGGGTCTCACTACGTGTCTTGCCGGATACAAAGTTTTCCAAATGGAAAGGATTTTTGTGCGAAGTCTCAACTATACCAAGGAGTCTTGCCGAAGTGAAATGAAATATGTGTTCGCCAAAGCTAAAGTGCCTTCGACACAACCTCTTCTCGAAACAGGGATGTCTAAATGATAGAAGGAAAAGAGCCTGACAGGATGACCTCTATAGATGTCGGCGAGGCTCTCCCCGACATGAATTTCATCGATATAGCGACTAACTGTCGGAGTGATGTCTTACCGATATCACATGGTCTTAGCGACAGAGAGGGATCTCTGCGTGACTTATCAACCCACTGATCTCTTGGCGACAAACGGTGTCTCGCCAATGGCTCCGATAGCATCAGTATGATCTTTAGGTCTCACTAGGAGCTCTCAGCGATGGCTCCATGTCTTGCTGATGCTTGCAAGAAGTTTTAACCGCATCGGGGAGACACGATTAGTGTCTCACCGATATGTTGTTCAACAGGGAAATTTTTGACTGCCTGAAGAAGCTGCATGATTTTCACTCAGCCAATCAGGGGGAGCTAGAGGCAAGTTGTGGCAGCTTGACTAGCAAAAAGAAAATCAACAGAATGCCAACACAAGATGAATGCAACCTGAATCACAGTGAACTCAGTAGCATTCAAGGCATTCGGTCGAGTAGCTCAATAGGACACAATGCCAGGAATTGAATGCGGTGGTTGCAAAAAGATCAGGTGGGGACTTCTCCGAGAATGTTTCTTCACTGACACCAACAATAGGGACGTGCAGGGATGCAACATTAATTCGATCAAATATCTAGGGATAGATCTTTTTGTGAGCTCAGATATTTTTGTATGCCCTAAGGGGCCAATGTATAGTCTATATATAAGGCATTTTTTCCTTTTTTGTAATGAGTTCTGATTGCACACCCTGAAGAGTTAGTGATTTTCAATCAATCCTTTCTCAATCAATTTATGTTTTATGTAACTCAACTGGAATCATGAATACAACACAGAATTTACCTTGGAATTTCATGTTCATGTTTGTATTGATCCTCATTTTTGTATCTTTCTTTCGTACATGCAAGTCTATAACTGTGTTTTCACATTTCTGCATTTATCTCTCAAGGTTGTGAAATTGATCTTTCCTTCCCAAGGTGTATGTGTGGGCCAAACCTGTTAGGACTAAAGCATTAAGTCTAAAAGAAGTTGCTCTGAGAATAGCAATTAGGCTTTCAAGTGTATGTTCTTTCTATGTTCATTTCATGATTTCTCATTAATATGGTGTATCACCATAGGTTTAGTTTCATTTTTATGTATCTCTTCCCTCTTTCCTCTCAAAGAAGTAGTTGTTTAGGTGATACCCAAAGGAAGTCAGCCTTGTTCATTTCAGCTATAGGTGACCCACAACCTTAAAATGATCACATGTTGCTCTAGAATGCTCAGTTTTTTGTAAAACTTTGCACAGGGTGCAATTCTAGGTGACAACAGTTTCTGGCACACCCAGTGGGATCATAATTTGTTTTAACTACTAGTTTGGTATGCAGCCAGTGAATTATCAGGCTTTATAGAAGCCCTTTGGTATACTTGGTGACTCCACAAAGAGGAAGAACTCTAGAAATCCACGCCTTCTATAGTGTATGAAAAGAGTTTGAACGAGAAGCAGCTCAGGCCCTTTTGAATACTTGTAGTTGTCACCACCAAGAAGACAAGGCAGAGTTGAGGAAAGGTGGAGAACAACAATCATCCATTCTAGAAGAACTCAGTCCACTCCTCCACCTATAAGGTCTTAGTTCGTTGCACCAACAAATCCACATTAGATACCTTCAATGGATGCTCCAAGGAATCAACCCTTTGTTGCTTTCAACGGAGGGAGTCCTTTGAACTTGGTGCAACATAATGATAATCCAATGGTAGCCTTGAAGAGTTTGCCAATTTTCACGGGAGAAGATCTCAAACTACTCACATTGAACATTTGAGAGATGTGGCTTCGTTATGTGGAGTCCACCACATAACCGAAGAGGACATTGCAGTGAGATTGCTAGCTGCTTCATTGAAAGGAAGAGTTGTGCAGTGGTACAGGAGCCTACCAGTCAGTTCAATTGCAACATGGGATGATTTTGGAGAAAAATTATAGAAGCAATTCCAAGACAGGTCTGACAACTTGTCTCTATTGGAGCAACTGACTACAATTAAGAGGGCTCTGCAAGAGCAGATGAATGACTTCAACTTCAAATTTCAAAGAACTTGGGATAGAATCCCTACAACGGTGAAGCCACCTCCAGAGTATGCATTCTTATACTTTTTGAGAGCTCTGAACAGTGATATAGTTGTCATGATACAGTCAATGGGAGGAGTGTCTCTACCGGATGCCTTTGAAATAGCTATTAGAGCTGAAAACAGCTTAATACAAGCTGGTAAGCTTGTTCCCAGGCCACCAATGCCAATATTTCCAAAAATTCATGCAAACATCCCTTTGCAAATACCTCTTTTCACACCTCTACCAACTGTACCAACGCTACCAGCTATTGTTCCAACCATTGACAAGCAGGAAAGTGTTGCTTCAAGCTCATCAAATGAATTACAAGAGATCAAAATTATTTTACAGACTTTTGGTAACAAGTTGGTGAACATGGAAAAGCAACAGACCTATTCTAGGCCTTATCAACAGCAAAATCAGGCCTCAAGTCAGCCTTTTTAAGGTCAATAGTAGCAATTCCAAGGGAATAGACAGTAGTATCAGGGCAATTATCAGGGCCCAAGACAGAGTGTGAACACAAGGCCTTTTCAGGCCTATGCTCCAGCACCTGTTAGTACAGTCAAGGACCTGGTTCCCACTCAAAACAACTTAGTAACTGATTATGAGTGGTGCTACCCGTGTAACCAGCCTCATAATCAAGCCACTTGTTCAAATGGACTCATCAATCAAGCACCGATGGTACAAAATGCTTCAATTTCACAACCGCATACACCTAATGATGCATCTTCACAACATCAAGACCAATTCAACAATGATACAACCCTGCTTAATTGGCAAGGTCAAGAATTATGTGGGTTGAATGAGGACAGCTCTCCAGTTGCAGCTAACACAGGGCAAAGAAGAGAGCATTTGAGCTTGACCAAGTAGCTGATAAAGGAAGGGCAGCAGCTATGGAACCATCTACCTCTCAAGTGACTAGTGGTTGGCAAAGAGATCAGCAACTCCCAGACAAGGAGCAGCCATGCTTATAGGCTAATCATACTAGCATAAAGGTACACAATAAAAATACAATTGTACCTTTTAACATTCTTGATAGTATGAAAAGGATAAATGTAACCATGTCTATGTGGGATTCTTTAGTCATCCTTAGTCATAAGGATATGTTACAATCAGCCCTATCAAGTTTGAAAATGTCTGATGAATCCGAGCCCCCAATAGGTTAGGTTAGAGCCGTGTTAACAAATGATTCTTATGGAAATGATTAGCAGCTTTGCATAGAGAATGAAAAAGGAGTTAAACCACCTCCTTTCTATGTGTCAGTAATTATCGGTGATAAATTTGTCCATAACTATATGGTAAATAGTGGAGCTAGCAGCTCTGTCATGCCAAAACAGATTGCTGATGAACTTGGACTAAAATACCAGCCTTTGGAGAAGGGAGTGATCCAATTGGATGGCACTTCGGTTAATACTTTGGGTATTATCAAGGATCTAAATATCACTTTGCATGCTTGTCCAAATTTTTTAGTCCCTCAAGACATATGTGTCATAGACCTTCCACCTTTCTTTTCCTTGTGTTTATCTAGAGACTTTACAGCCAAGATAGGTAGTTATGTGTCGGCCGATTGGTCACATATGCTATTTAGAACAAGATATGGGACTAAGGTTACCATCAATTCTGAAAGGTTGGCCAAAGACCACATTGAGCCATATAACCCACGCCCCATCAATGTTGCTCCTTCTGCTGCAAATGCAAATTGTGTTGTTTTTACTGACAATGAACTAGCTGCTGCTTAAGAACTCCAATCAAAAGTTGTTCCTGACGTGATGCTACATGAATGGGTGGTTGAAAATGTATCAAACAGTTTGGTAGACCTCCTTCAAGATGCTAGTATGGGCAACTATGTCATTCTTGAGCCTGATACAGAGATTCCAAACTTGGAGAAAGATGCAGATCCATTATTGCAACCACTTAATGGACTTTGGGAGATGTTCTTTGATGGTTCTAGAAGTAAAAATGGAGTAGGAGGAGGTGCAATTTTGATTTCTCCACAACGTGATAGGTACTACTCTGCATTTCATTTTGCTTTTGCATGCTCCAATAACACTTCTGAGTATGAAGGCCTTGTTCAAGGTCTAGAGTGGGAAAGAAAGAGAGGAATAACCAACTTGAAAGTCCATGGGGATAGTGAATTAATTGTTAATCAAGTAAGGGGCTTGAATGTTGCTAAAAATGGCACATTAAAGTCTTATAGAAACAGAGTGTGGAACATGCTCGAAGATTTTCATGCCTTTAACTTAGTGTCTATCCCAAGAAATCAGAACAAGTATGCTGATAGGCTCACAGCCATTGGAGCACAGTTTGATATTCCAAATGACATTAGAAGAGAGAAGGTGCAGCAGTATGTGAAGGTTGTAGTCAAACCCTCAATTCCTGACAACAAAATTCACTGGAAAGTCTTTGATAGTGATGAGCAGATCCTTTCCTTCTTGCTTGAGGAAGATCAGTTCTCCATGGTGAATCAAGCAAAACTCAAGCAGCAGTATGGTGATCAGGTCATATAGCTAAAGACAAAAAAATTGCCCAAGGGTTTGGTTACCTTAGAGTCAATTTTTAGTACTGATGATCAGCTCAAAAAGGGTAAAGTTGGCTTGTAAATCAAAGAAGAACACTATGAAGAGCTGGAGATTTTCAAAGGTAAACTTCTTAAGATAGGCAAACTTTGTTCACCTGAAGATAGACAAGCTTTTGTTGCTTTGTACCAAGAGTTTCATAATGTCTTTGCTTGGGAGTATTCAGATTTGAAAGGATTTGATCCCCATATTGCTCAGCATACAATTGAATTAGAACCTAACGCCAAGCCAGTAAGGTAGAAACAAAGGCTCTTGAATCCTAAACTTGAGCCCCTAATGATTAAGGAGTTGACTAAACTAGTTGAGGGGGGTATTGTCTTCCCTATCAAGCACACTTCATGGGTTTCTAATCTTGTACTGGTTAGAAAGAAAAGTGGTGAGATAAGGCTCTATGTAGACTTCAGGGATCTTAACCGATCCTCTCTAAAAGACCACTACCCACTGCCCTCCATGGAATGAATCTTACAAGAGGTTGTTGGTTCTGAAAGGTTTTCCTTACTAGATGGTTTTTCAGGATATAACCAGGTGCTGGTTAAAGAGGAAGATCAGTTTAAGACTACTTTTACAACTAAATGGGGTACCATGGCATACAAAAGGATACCTTTTGGTTTGTCCAATGCTGGTGCCACATTTCAGAGAGCCATGGACATGACGTTTCAAAGTTTGATCAACAAGATTATACTGATTTACCTAGATGACATCACAGTTTATTCTAAGAATGTTGATTTACATCTGTTACATCTTAGGCAAGTGTTTAAAAAATGCAGAGAGTTCGGTATCTCCCTCAATCCAAAGAAGAGTATCTTTGTTGTCCAGGAAGGGAAACTATTAGGACACATAGTGTCAAAGCAGGGAATCACTATTGACCCTGAAAGAGTCAGAGCCATACTTGAGTTGCCCCTGCCTAATCATAAGAAGGGCCTACAGAACTTTCTAGGATAGATCAACTTTCTGAGAAGGTTCATTCCAGACGTGACGAACCTGCTACAACCTTTAACAACCATGTTAAAGAAAAATGCATTCTTCAGTTGGACAAAGGAGGCAAAGCACAGTTTTGGAGAAATTAAGGAGGCATTAACATCTGCTCTGACATTGGTAAACCCAGACTTCTCTAAAGACTTCTTTTTATATGCTTTTGGTAGTAGTGGCACAATCTCTGTTATGCTAGTTCAGAAGAATAGTGACAATTTGGAGCAACCCATAGCCTTCTTTAGCCAAATACTTGTTGATTATGAAGAAAGGTATACATTTGTTGAAAAGCACATTCTCTCTGTGATTAGAAGTCTGAAGAAATTTAAACCTTTGCTTTCAAACAATAAGGTTCATATTCTGGTTGCACACTCAAGTGTGAAGGAATTTCTGTTGAATAAGGATCTAAATGAAAAAAGAGCAGGGTGGATCACTAAGGTCATGGAGTATGATGTAGATATTAGCATCACCAAACTAGTTAGAGGTAAAGGCCTTTGTGAACAACTCGCTTTAGGGTCGAGCAGTGAAAGTGAACTAGAAAAGGATGTTGTGCTTGCCAATACAAATGAGCCTCAGAATGCTCAAGATGATGTGCCCATGGGGATAACTAATTGGGTTGAAGATATGACCCAATTTCTACAAACTGGTCAATGCCCATTAGGTCTGACCAGAGCCAAAAGAAGATACTTTAGACTACAGTCCATACCATATGTGTTGATGGGCAATGTTCTTTTTAAAAAGGATCTGAATGGTGTCTTGTTAAGATGCATTCACAGTGACCAAATTGAAAAAGTGCTTCATGAGTTTCATGACAGAGTTGCAGGAGGTCACTTTGCTCCTAGAACTACTGCCTAGAAGGTCATGAGAGCTGGTTACTACTGGCCCAGCTTGTTCAAGGATGCGTATGCCTAGTCAAGAAAGTGTATCAAATGTGCTCTATTTTTAGGAAAGGAAAAGTTGCCTGCTATGCCCCTACATCCATTTCAAGTAGAGCAGCCCTTCATGAGACGGGGCATTGATTTTATTGGACCAATAAATCTGCCTTCTAGTTCTGGTCACAAATGGGTACTTACAGCCACTGACTATTTTACAAGGTGGACAGAAGTGGTTGCATTGAGGGAAGCAAAAGAATCCTCAGTGTTGAACTTCTATGAAGATATAGTCACCAGGTTTGGAGTGCCTGACTCCATCATATCTGATAATGCCCTTGCATTCACAGGTCTAAGGGTAACCAACTGGGCCGTCAAGCATGGCATTCATTTGAGCACATCTTTGAATTATTACCCTCAAGGTAATGGCCTAGCTGAGAGCACGAATAAGAACCTCATCAAAATTATTAAAAGAACCATAGAGGATAATCAAAGGACCTAGCACGTCAGTTTAAAGAATGCACTTTGGGCAGATAGAGTGACCCCTAAGAGGTCTGTTTGTAACTTGCCATATATGTTGGTCTATGGCAAAGAGGCAAGATTGCCACTATCAGTGGAGCTTCCAGCTCTTGATATTGTTCACCAGTTGGAGATGCTTGAGGAGTAGGACCCCATGTTTGTAAGGTATGCAGAGCTCATGGAGCTCGAATAATCAAGGGATAGAGCAATGAAAACTTTGGAGGATCATCAGCTCTAGACAAAGAAGACTTTTGATAAGAAGGCTATAGTAAAGTCTTTTAAGGAGGGAGACCTCGTGCTCAGGTGGGACTTTCTTAAAAGAAAACCAGGCCATCACACCAAGTTCAACAATATGTGGACTGGTCCATTCATTATCACAGGCTGTAAGGAGCACAATGCATATCAACTAGCTACAATAGAAGGTGAAGTGCTTCCTATCCCAGTCAATGGGATACACCTTAAGCCCTATTTTCAAATCTGACAGGTCTATCTATTGTACATAATAGTTTAGGCTTTATGTTTTCCATAAGTGTTGTTTCAGCACAATATATATTTCTCTTTTAGTTTTCCCTGTCTCGCTGTTTTGGCAACCTGATGTGTCTTATAAATCTCATGAGGTTGAGGCAATGTGCAAGACTAACGTTTTAATTGTTCTCTGAGTTTTCAAATGACTCCATGCCCGATGGATAGGCCTAGGCTAATGGTCTTCATGTTTAGCAAGCAAACATCCAGCAAAGGTCGCCAGAAATGTTACCTAATTTTTCACCCTCAGGCTCAATTAGGCAAGACATCTATGTTGCAGATGTTCATAAGGGCCAAATGGACTATTTCCATTGAGGGTTACTTCATGCATCTAATGACATTTGACAGGGATGTCAGTTGGGAGGCCTGCTCTATTGGAAACATGCCTCAATATTCTATGCTCAGTCTCCATTAGAGCCAGGTCGGCATGATATTTTAACTATCTGGCTGACTTACTGTTTGATTCATTCTATCTTGAATAGGTTGTGAAGACCTAGTTTCTGTCATGTCGAACGAGCCTGCAGAGCCTATCACTATAACAGAGAGGGTTCGACATGACCTCTTACTGCATGGATTTCCTTGGCCGATAGGCCATTCAATCGTCATTCGGCGAGACTCTCGGTGACCACAGGCTTCGGGGAGACCTACAGTGCTCGGTGAGAAGTCCCAGCGAAGGTTCGATGTCTCATCGACAATAGAGATCCTCAGTGTAACTATGGGACTTTGCCAGGATGTCTTGCCGACATCAAATGTCTTACCAACTTCACATAGGTTCCCTTCAATAGGAGTGTAAGGCTTCAGTGAAGGGTCACAGGGAAAAGGTTATGTCTTCCCCACCATGCACCGAAGGGTCTTATCGGCATAAGGAGATAGCTTCGCAAGAATGTCATACCGAAGTGGAGATGTCTCCCTGAAATGAAGCAGAGCTCGGCAAAGGACGAAAAGATTTGGCATGAGTCTCACCGAACATAGAGGTCTTCAGTATAACATTTTGAGCTCGACAAGAGGTCTTAGTGACCAGTCATGTCTTGCAGATGATGTGATATCTTCAGTATGATTCTGGGCGATGGATGGACACTTCGGCAAAGATAAATGAAGTCACCTAGAGTTCTTAGCGAAGACTAAATTCTCACTGAAAGGAAGGATGGACCCTCACCAAGACAAAAGCAGTTCGGTAGGACTCTTGCTAAAAACATGACGATGGCTCTTCGGGTAGACAAAAGGGGTGTACAAGAGGTCTTAGCGATGATGACGTGTCTTGGCGACAAGCACAAGTTTCAGCAAGGATATGGCCTTCAGCGTATGTCTTTCTGAAAGATGAAGGAACCATTGAGGATAGAAGAAAGGCCTCGCCAAGACTTGAGGCTTTCGCAGTGATGTCTCGGTGAATGGCAAGGGTTACGCCGATAGTATTTCATCAGGGGGTCTTGCTAGGTGTCTTGCCGAATACAGAGTTCGCCGAATGGAAAGGATTTTTGTGCAAAGTCTCAGCAATACCAAGGAGTCTTGCCGAAGTGAAATGAAATATGTGTTCGCCAAAGCTAAAGTGCCTTCAGCACAACCTCTTCCCGAAATAGGGATGTCTAACCGATAGAAGGAAAAGAGCCCGGCAGGATGACTTCTACAGATGTCGGTGAGGGTCTCCCGGACATGAATTTCATTGATATAGTGACTGACTATTAGAGTGATTTATTACCGATATCATGTGGTCTGAGCGACAGAGAGGGATCTCCGCGTGACTTGTCAACCCACTAATCTCTTGGCGACAAACGGTGTCTCGCCGATGGATCTGGTAGCATCGGTATGATCTTTAGGTCTCGCTAGGAGCTCTCAGCGATGGCTCCATGTCTTGTCGATGCTTGCGAGAAGTTTTAACTGCATCAGGGAGACACGATTAGTGTCTCACTGATATGCGGCTCAACAAGGAAGGTTTTGACTACCTAAAGAAGCTGCGTGATTTTCACTCAGCCAATCAGGGGGAGCTAGAGGCAAGTCATGGCAGCTTGACTAGCAAAAAGAAAATCAACAGAATGCCAACACAGGATGAATGCAACCTAAATCACTATGAACTCAGTAGCATTCAAGGCGTTCGGCCGAGTAGCTCAATAGGACACGATACCAGGAATTGAATGCAGTGGTTGTAGAAAGATTAGGAGGGGACTTCTCCGAGAATGTTTCTTCACCGACACCAACAACAGGGACACACAGGGATGCAATATTAATTCGATCAAATATCTAGGGATAGATCTTTTTCTGAGCTCGGATATTTTTGTATGCCCTAAGGGGTCAACGTATAGTCTGTATATAAGGCATTTTTTCCTGTTTTGTAATGAGTTCTGATTGCACACCTTGAAGAGTTAGTGATTTTCAATCAATCCTTTCTCAATCAATGTATGTTTTCTGTAACTCAACTGGAATCCTAAATACAACATAGAATTTACCTTGGAAGTTCATGTTCATGTTTGTATTGATCCTCATTTCTGTATCTTTCTTTCATACATGCAAGTCTATAACTGTGTTTTCACATTTCTGCATTTATCACTCAAGGTTGTGAAATTGATCTTTCCTTCCCAAGGTGTATGTGTGGGCCAAACCTGTTAGGACTAAAGCATTAAGTCTGAAAGAAGTTGCTTTGAGAATAGCAATTAGGCTTTCAAGTGTATGTTCTTCTTGTGTTCATTTCATGATTTCTCATTAATACGGTGTATCACCATAGGTTTAGTTTCATTTTTATGTATCTCTTCCCTCTTTCCTCTCAAAGAAGCAGTAGTTTAGGTGATACCCAAAGGAAGCCGGCCTTCTCTAGAGGTTCATTTCAGCTATAAGTGACCCACAGCCTTGAAATGATCCCATGTTGCTCTAGAATGCTCAATTTTTTGTAAAACTTTGCACAGGGTGCAATTCTAGGTGACAACAAGAACCACTTCCCCATGTTCAAACAATAGAGGAATATCATCCATGGATGGATTTCTAATGGTTGGGTGTGCAACAGACAAAATAGTAACCAGATTCTCCAAATATTCAGGCCTTACTATCAAATTGGCAACCAAGTGAACATATTCAATAGGTAGCCCAATATCTAGAAGTGATGCTACAAAATAAGAAGCCACGTCGAAGTGAAAGCAAAAGTAGCGGTTGGATTGCACATACTTTTCCCCAAGAACTAAGCACAAATTTGGTATAGTGAAATTAGAATTCTGAATGAAGAAAACCTTTTCAAGCCTTTGTGATGTGATACTTCCTAGGAAAACATTCTAGTGGCTAGAGTAGCTTAAGAAAATTGGAGTATCCATGGCCTAGAAGTAAGAGAGAATAAACAAAACAAAAATGTAGAACAAGAGAAGAAAGCTAAGAAAAAGTGTGAAGAATTCGAGAAGAAATGCAGAATTTATAGAAAGTCGTGAGGAAGTTGTGGTACATAATTGCCTCAAGTGAATTCTTGGAAATCATAAGCAAGGTGGCAACCAAACAATTATCTTCAAAGAAGAATGTTAAATCAAATTAATTCTTTGCACATAGTTGGTGATAAATTGCTTCAAATTTGAGTAGTACGAAGATTGTGAATCAAGCAAGTTGAAGATTTTGAAGTTAATGGTGGTCATTTCATATATTTTTCTTGAGTTGTATTAATTATGGAGGTGCTTATGTGTGTGGAGTAGAAAGGAAAGTTAAGCTAGTAAGGCAACACACGTCATCACTCAGGTAAGTTGAAAGAAATAATATGTGCGAAATAAGGCGTGTGAATTTAATGCAAAATAATGTGATCATGTTTCAATGTAATCATGGCATTTCTGATCCATTAATGAGGTGCAACACTATCAAATTGGGAGTGTTAGCCGAATATTTAGTAGTTGCCATAAAATTTAATCGAAAGGGTGGTAACTAATGTTTCTAAATTTATATTTAAATTTGGTGATTAAATTGTTCATTGCTAAATGTTAATTTATGTGTATTTTTTAACATATAGCTAGTTGCAGTTAGCTAGGTTTTGGCATAAAGTAGTAAATTTTAGTTAGAAATACGCACCAATAGGGAATTATTAAATAATTTTTTGGGAAATGGTGAATTGATGAAGGGATTTTCATTAAATGAAAAATCAAAAGGTAACCTTCACTACCACTATAATTCCCAACCTAAAGGCGGGATTCATTTCCTACAAGTTGAAAATGAGCTATCATTGAAATATCAAAAGGAGAAAAAATGAGCTATCATTGAAATGTCAAAAAAAGAAAAAATGAGCTATTATTGCAATATCTAAAAAAAATTCAACTCTTTAGGCTATCCAAATAACTACTGGGGCTATAGATGCTTGGCTAGCAGTAGAGCTATGTTTGGGGGGAATTACAAAGATAACCTTGTCAGGGCTATGGACGCTTGATTGGCAACAAGGCTCTATCCCTGGTTGGCTTTGGAGGATTACCATATTATGTAGTTCAATGTCAATGAACTGATTATTTTCACTAAGTTCCAAAAACTGGAATTAATCATAGCACACATGGATGTTTTTAGTGAAGTTTTAATTTTTATGCTAGAATCTAGGTAAAGGTGAAAGTTATTGTTTTAAAATATGTATAAATTATAATCTACAACTGGTGATTTAATTTCAAGTTTGGTTTAAATTTGGTTTTATTAGTTGCAAGTTGTTGTGTGATCTCACAACATGCCCCAAGACTGTAAGACTTTGGGACCCAAGTGAAAAATGATAACCCTTATGACAGGAGCTAGCAAGTTGAAAAGATTACCAAAAGTGAAAAGCAAAGAGAAACTTTTAATCAAAGAGTACTTTGTAATGTAAGTGTTTTGGGTATCGGATATCAGGAATTGAAAACACTTGAAAGGCGAAAGGTGGTGCAAATATGAGCAGACTATTCTGGTCTGATATCCCCCAAGTGAAAAATGATAACCCTTATGACAGGAGCTAGCAAGTTGAAAAGATCACCAGAAGTGAAAAGCAAAGAGAAACTTTTAATCAAAGAGTACTTTGTAATGTAATTGTTTTGGGTATCGGATACCAGGAATTGAAAACATTTGAAAGGCGAAAGGTGGTGCAAATATGAGCAGAGTGTTCTGGTCTGATATTTGGAGTCTGATAAAATGGAAGTTCTGATAAAACTAAAGTCCAGGGAAAGTTCATGGGTAAAGTTGAATACTGGGTATCGGGAAACGATGTGAAATGAAATTTTAAAATCTTAAGGTTATCTAATGATTTTGATAGTCCAGTAACCCAGTATATGTAGAAGATAATTATGTAAGGATTTATGATATGCTAAAAGTGTGTTATTTATGAGATTTATGTACTAACATTTGAATAATGGTTTTATCTACATGAGATGTTTATAAAATTTTTCTTTAAAAGGGATTTAATGTGTGAAATTTGTGATTGCAGGAGATGCGGATTGTGATGCAAAGTTTGGGTATGGACGGTCTGGAAAACTTGAATCATGGATAGAATTATATCCAAGTTGGGTTGCGTAGTTTGAGAAGTTATAAGGCAAAGGGCTTTGAGTCCACCAGAATGCTGGAGATCTCGGTATTGTACATGCGGTGGAGAAAAATGCCAATCTTCAAAAGAGCCCATTCCCAGGAGCAGTAGACCTAAAGAAAAATAAAGTGTGGGAGTAGAGTGATAAAGTAATCATGTCGAATATATGGGAAGTTCCTACACACTATCCTAATCCAAAGTGTCATCCTAGCGATGATTAAAGATTAAAGCCTTAAGAGCTTCAGTGTGTGATTGGAGTTGACCTTTGTTGACTTTGATTGCAATTCTCTTACCAGTCACTACATTCCACGTACCTTGATATGATTCATCCCTTGGATTTACTCTATTGTATTTGTCTTATCCTATCTATGCATTGTATTCTAGAAAAGGCTAGAGGATCTTTCTTTTTATTTTAAGTTCAGAATTTGTGGATGTCGTAAAAGTAAAAAATTCTTTATGTTTTGTTCTTTTTTCTTGTTTTCTGAATCACTCTAATGTAAAACTTTGTATGCATGTAGACATTGACTAATATCATATTCAATTAGATAGCTACCTATCTCATGAATCTTTTGTAGTTGGTTTTGTTAGTTCAGTCAAACAAGGCTATGTGTTGCGCCATTTAAGGGTGCATACAGAACCTACTTGGTGTCCAAAATAAAACCCCTCTCTTTAAAAGCTCACACCATTTTATATGTACTTGTGAAGCAATCTAGTGAAGTAGAAAGCGTTTTGCTCTGTTTTAGTTAATTCTTTGGGGCATGCATGGAGAATAACCGAAAGAAAATTCTAATTTTCAGTATTTTTATGCTTTATTTTAGAATAGATGTTTAAATTCTTGAAAATGTTCCAAAAAATAGATGAATGGACGGAAATTTATTAAAAATATTTCATTTTCTATGAAATGGTTGAATGCTTAATGCCAAATCTACTTAAGTGATAGCAAAGAAATTGTTGATGTTCATGAAATATTATTTCAAATCTTTCAATT
The DNA here is from genome assembly GCA_007258455.2 of Sequoia sempervirens. NCBI lineage: Eukaryota > Viridiplantae > Streptophyta > Pinopsida > Cupressales > Cupressaceae > Sequoia > Sequoia sempervirens. The sequence continues at coordinate 73,261 of VDFB02322894.1, forward strand.
TCATGATATTTTTTCTTAAGATCCAATTGAAAACTTAGTGTCTAATATATATGATTTCAAACAACCATATTCCCTTTGAGATTAACAACAATATCACATTATACCCAAGAGTGAACCTAGTACAATCAAGACTTGATTACCAAAGACTTGGGATTGAATTGAGTCAATATTTTCCTATTAAAGCAGATTTCCCCCTTTAGATTGTCTTTGTTTCATATCTTTCAAGAAGGATAGGCTCTTTGTGGTATATCTATGAAGAATTTATTCACCTTGTTGCTGCAAGTAAAATCATCATCAACATAATCGAATTGAATAATTAAATTGAAAATTCCAATTGAACAATCCAATTAAATAATCAAATTGAACATTTGTACGAGTTATATATATACCAACATCTTTAGCACTTAGAGAAGATTGGGTGTAACAATCACATTGTATGGAATAGAAATGCATTGACATCCATAAACAGTACAAGTTGAAACCCCAGATACTGAGTTACAAGGTGGTGGGTGACAAGTTCATTTACAGTGCATATAACTAATATATTCCATGGCATATAGAATTAAAAAAACCCTGAAATTGAACTGAAATGACTTGACATTCATAAATAGTGTAAGTTGAAACCCTAGATATTGAGTTACAGGTGTAGACACATAAAAATGACCTAGGCCTGCAAGCTTCATTTTTACCACTTTCATCCTAGCATAATTATGACATTTAATTATGTCCTTAGTCCACATTCGACTATTAATTAAATAATTCATAATTATTTAATTAATTCATGTCCTTTGATTCTTCATGATTATTAAATAAATAAATTTTATTTATTTATTAAATACGTCATTAATTGTCTAAAGTCTTCCCTTAATTAAATAAATGTCTTAATTTATTTAATTACTTTTCTGCATTTATTTCTTCCTGATTATTAAATAAATAAATTTTATTTATTTATTTAATATGTCACTAATTGTCATAATTAAACAAATTGATTAATTTATTTAATTAATTAATCTTATATTCTAAATTAAATATTTAAATTTAATTATTTAATTTCCAATTTGATATTCCTCTCATTTTAGATAAATGAAATTATTTAAAATGTCATCGCAATCTTAACTGACAGTTCACTTTGATAAATAATTGGAAAATCAATTATTTATTATCTCGTAAAATCTATGATTTGAATTAATTTAATTCAAATTGGTAACTAATCTTCCAAAATCAAGTAATCGGGCAGATTCTTGATTTTCCAAATCTGATTTTCAGTCCAAATCTTATCTTCTTGATTTTTTGAATCTCACAAATCAGGCAGTCTTTATCTTCTTGATTTTTGAAAATCTTTATTTTCTAATTGATTATCTCATTTATTCTACACCGTCAATCCGATTATCTTAGACATTATTTTGACCGTTTGATTAAGGATTTTGCCCTAACCCTGATTAGGGATTCTCATATTTAATCTGGACCTCTCGTTCTAGGTCTTTCTTAGAATTCAATCTCATCTGTCCCCTCAAAATTGTGTTTTCTATAAAAGACAATTTTGCTCATAATTTTGGGATCCGACAACTTGATTTTTAAGATAGGCATTATAGTCATTTGGCATTAGTAGTCATTATTTTCATTTTGTCATATCGTCATAGACATAGGCATAATTTTATAGATCCTTCAACATTTGCATAGGGATTTGACATCATTATAGGTTGCTCATTTGAAATCTGAGGGCCTCATTCGTTTGTTGCGAACTAGAAGGTATAACAAAGGTGAACCATGGAAGATGAGGATTTCTGGTAGTATTACTCATTTTATTTTTATTATATTTTCTTTGTGCTTTGTTATTTCATTGGATTTTGATGTTTATTATCTAATAAGCTAACTATCTAATTTTCCATTGATTACATTGGTGAACCTGACATTTTGTAGAGAAATTTGTGTGTTCTTGTTTGTTTTCACTGTTTTGCAGGTTACAGCCAAGAAGTCATACGAAATCCTGTCACCTTCATTTGAGCATAGAAAAATGGGCGAATAAAATATTTTAAAATATTTTTTGGGTTTTGTAGATCTTGGTCTCGGCTTTCCAGAACTTGAAATGGTTTCAAATTTTATTAAGATTTGAGAAAGTTATGGTTATTTTAGTGATCACTATTTTTTTTAATTTCGTTTTTAAAACCCACGTTTTCTTTTGCATATAACATTCTTTTTGTGCAGAATTGTGGAAAAAAAATTATGGGTTTTGAAGATTTGATTTTCAGCTTTCCATGGATATCTACCACTTAAAATTTTGTTAAGTTTGGAGGAAGTTATCACTATTTTAAGTTTGTTGTTTTCATTTAAGTTTTTATTTTTTATTTTTTTTCCTAATCTTTGTTGGTAGCATGTGGCGTTGGAGTTTTTCGTGGGTCAAAGACATTTATTCAAACTACTGACATGTGTTTTTGTAGCTACGTTTGTCAAAGATTTATCTCTTAAACCACATGTTTGCATTTTTTAATTTAGGAACATTTCCTTTGATGCCTTAAAATGAATTTTGTTTGCAAGTGTCTGATTGTGTTTGAACAAATGGTAGGTGATTATGCTCTCACCTTGTGAAAACTCGGTGATCAAAAAACTAGACCCAATTTATCTATTTTTACCCTTCACGATTTGGTATATCGGAGTATCTTCTCCCCTTGCGCATTCGTGCAATCCTGGGTGTAAGAGAAACGGTTACTGACTCTAGAACTTGGGCCTGTTTTGGTGGGAAAAAGTACTCACTCCAGGACGACTCAAACCGGTAGCACCCTGACACCAAGGGACTTACAGCCGGTATATAAAAGTGGGTTCTTGGGGAAAGCCCAAGAATTACGAGTGTAGTTCCGACGAGATGGATCCGAAAGGGGACTCTCACCGCATGGATCATGCCCCACGAACGGAATGCCCGAATTAAAAACCTCTTGTCTTAGTGTCCAACTATTTTATTGGCCGTTGCTTGATATAGTGCAGGGTACAGTATCATGCCTGAAGATACTCATTACTGATCCCCTTGAGTAGAGATAGCAATTCTTGGGATGTCACTACCCAAAGAATTGAATTTGGTGTGCTCGAATGACGTTAATGAGCCATGGAGGGGAGCCAATGCCACCAAAATTCTAAGCTATCCACTCTCAAGAAGGAAAGGTGTTTATCACCAATCCGGGGTATATCGGTGGGCTATATCAAGTATACAAACCCTTGGCCTATTGGTCTTTTAGGATTGTACTTGTCTCATGTGTGCTTGCTTACACCAAAACATTGTGCTTGTCAAGTGTTTTCTAGATTTTCAAACAATATACACAACATTCACAAATATGGACACAAACAATCAATCTTAGACAACTCAGACTTTTCAATAAAACATCAAAAAATAATCTCAGTCCCCATTTTGAACTTAGACTTTGCATTGTTCATCTTAGTCATCATTTTGAACCTAGACTTGGCATTTATAACATTAAGTCCTTAGTCAAACATCGTCATCTTAGTCCTCATATTGGCCTTGACAACCTTGTCCTCTTGCATTAATCATTTCCTTAGGAAAACATTATCATCATCTTACATTGTCATCCTTTATTCCAAAAATACAAAAAAAAAATTAGTGGCATAGCTCGTCATCTTAGTCTTCATTGTCCTTTCGCACTAGTCATTTTCTTTAGACAACATTGTCATATTGCATCCCTTATTGTCAAAAATCCAAAAACATAGTCTTACATTGTCATCCTTGCATTTAGTTGTCATTCTCATCATTCTTATTTGAGTAAATCCCTTTTATGGTTGAGACTAGGGTTCAAAGACAACAATGACAAATGAAAAACTTTGGAAAATATTTTAATCCCAACATCAATAATAACACTTATGACACAAACCAACATTGGACTTTTTCTGACCCATTTCACACCATGAACATGCAATCTTCCATGAACATTCCATCCTCATCACAAAACATTTTTGAGCCATTCATAAAAAGAGACCAGAATGGGCGAGTATATGTCAAAGACTTAGAATCTACAACGCAAAACCCTGATATAGCCTCCTTTGTAGAAAACTCAATCTTACGCGACCCTCAAAGGTATCTAGCAAAGCTTTTGGACCAAGGGGCTAAGTTACCATAAGACTTTGACATAAATACTTTGCCACCTCCATCCATCTACCCTCACTACCAAAAGTCACTTAACACCATCCATGACATTAGTCCACAACAAACATCCATTAATCACCCTTATCCTAACCTTGACAAGGGAAGTCAATTGTCTGCTAGTCCATTCCATGTCTCCACATCATATGCTAGTCCTTCACCTATTAATCTCATCCAAGTCTGTATCCCTTATCAACCATCTACCAACTCATTTCAAGTCCCCACATCATACCATACCGATCCGGTCCAAGTCTCCATGTCCTATTTCAATCAACCTTACACCAATCCAGTCGAAGACTCCATGTCATATCCTTGTCCTTCAATAATTAATCCAGTCCAAGACTCCATGACATATCTAGTCCAAGACTCCATGTCCTACCCTTGTCCCTCACATGCTAGTCCAGTCCAAGTCCCCATGTCCTATCCTAGTCCTTCATATACTAGTCCAGTCCAAGTTCCCATATCATATCCTAGTCCTTTGTCCATTAATCATTTTCAAGTCACCCCCTCACAAGCCACATCTAGTCATGAAAATTCTATCATAGTCCAAAGTCACATCCCATCGTCTACACTTGAGGATACATGTCAAAATGAAAGTCCAAAGCATGACCTTATAATGTCACCCTCATGTCAAGAACAAGGTAGTTCATCCAATGACCCTATCTTTCAGTCCATCCATGAAGTCCTTCAAGACAATCATGACATCCAGAACACACCTCTCCTTGACAACGGCTCTATTTCCGACTATATAATCCATGACAACCCCATCTTCGACCAAGACCCTATTGTTGACCAAGAAGTCCAAAACGATCCACTCCTTGACCTTTATGCCATTCATGATCAAACACTTGTCAACCTTATACAAGCCTCGACTATTGACACTTCCCATGATGAGACACTTGCCTTCATGGGACACATAGACGATATTCCTCTAGAACAAGAATTTTCCACTAAGGACATGCTTGCATATGAACAAGTTATAGCTAAAATCATTGGACTCTATGACACTAAACATAATGATGGATTCGACATTTCCTTGGAAGCACCAACAGAATCATCTGAACCTGATATGTCACACAATCAGACCAAAGATATCAGTCAAGAATATGTCCAACATGACAATGAAGCTAAGACACTTTATCAACTAGGGTCATCTATCTTTGTCAGAGCAGGCTTTCTTGCAGATGAAAATATTATAGGTGATAGTGTCCATAGACATCATGATGGGTTAGCATCTTGCTTTCAAAACAATAAATACCCCATCACAAACAGAATCTTTCAAAGCATGCAATATCAAGGCAAAGGACTAGGCATACATGAGCAAGGCATTCTAGAACCAATACAACTTCATAAAAATTACAAACATCAAGGTCTTGGCTATTCCTCAGACAGCAAATCAAACGATGTCAGTGGTACCTCCTCGATACTGGGGGAAACTTTGTCAGATATAAACATCAAAATGGAATCCATGAGAAATCCTTGTCATAAGATTGCTGCCAACACCCCCTCCACCCACACCATGAACCGCCATTTCATCATAAATAAACCTTCCCTTTGGAACCAACAAAAACAAAAGTCTTACAAGTCAAAAGATCAAAATAAAATATCAAAGGCCATTGAATCAAACAAAAGGACAAGTGGACAAATAAAATTAAAATGGATCCCAAAGAAAGATGGATCAAACAAAGACACCAAGTCAAATACAAAAGTCAATCACAATGTGGAGCCACAAGACAAGAGGACTCCCACATATAACACATGTCCACCTCCTTCAAAATGGTTATCAAACAAGGCATCTAAAACTGTTGGTTCCAAATGCCATTCCTCCAAAATCCATCATCCACCATCCCAAGTTTGGAAAATAAAAAATCATTCATCCAAATGTCCAAACAACTTTTCCACATCTACCATCATTTGTCATAATCCTACATCTCGCCTAAAGTTCAAAAATCCCACGTCACAAATCTGTCACATCATGGCAACAACTCTTTACCATAAGGACTCTCATGGCACTCTATTGCGATGTGCGTATTTTGATAAGGCCAACTCTAGTATCAGAAAGGATCACAATGACATCAATCAGTTGTACACAAGCGCTATGATCCTGACAAGACAACTCCTTCAACAAGGTCATCATTGGCATATCATGGCACCAATCTCTACATCGGAACTGTTAGTGGATTTAGAACAGTCAGTGGTCATCTAAAGCATCCAGACATATAGAAATACAAAAAAAAATTGAAAAATGATGAAAAATTGTCACCTTGATGAAAACCTGGCAAACAGGCATCTTGGTGACACCAAAAAAATCAAAAAGTCAAAAAAATAGTAAAAAGAAAATTTTCATCCAATGGTGAAAACCTGGCAAACAGGCGCCATGGATAAGTACCATGATGAAAACTTGGCAAACAGGCGTCATGTGTAAAATAAATCGTCTATGTAAAATTTTACACTTGGGGGCAAGTCATCTCATTTCCCATGCCTTCCTCTTGACATTGACATCCATCTAAGCCCTATCATTTCCACGCATTCTTCCCACTTACCTAGGTCTTGACATAAAACTGGCACACATAAATCATGCTTTGGGAAAACTCTTGACATGTCTATCCTTTGGTCATACACTATTCACAAAACATCATGTCATTGACTGTCATCATCTTATTGTCCTTATGTGACATAGTCCTTGAAAATCATATGACAATTCCCTTAGTCTCATGTCTCTCGTCCTTTACCAAGGCCACCCCCTATCCTTTCATGTATGTCACCTATCTTGCCTTTCCCTTGTCAAATGGTCTAAGGATAATCATCATCCAATCTAGTCCTAACCCAGTCATTCCAAATGCAATGAGTCTAAGCACATTATCCAAAATTTTACTTGATTGTGTTCCTGGCCCAGCTGTAGACCTCCATACTTTCGTCACATTATCGTCATCATCGTCACGTTGTTTCAGGATGCGTCCTTCCCACATCAAACAACGTTGTCATCACCTGTCAATTGGTATTTAGCTTGACTAGGGGCACAATCATGTTTTTCCTTGGATTCTCATGTGTAGGAATTAGTCATATGCATTTGTCATGATCCTCTTAAATTCCAAAATCCAAAAAAAAATCATAAAATGACAAAAAGACAAAAATAGCATAAAATATCCTAAAAAAGACAAAAACATCATAAAATGTCCTAAAAAAAGGAAAAAACATCATAAAAAATCCTGAAGAAAGACCTAAAAATCATAAAACATCCTGAAGAAAAACACAAAAACATCCAAATCAATGTCAAAATCTAAAAATGGAGTCAAAGTCAGTCATGTCAGTCAGTCCATGTCATTGTCGAACTACGTTGTCTCTGCGCATTTGCTACGTAGGCAAGGCCATCAGTCGATGAGTCCCCGAGACATTAGGTCAGTCCTTTTAAGTTGGTCCAAATAAAATCATGGCATTTGTCACAATCGTCACATCGGTCAAATAAGTCAGACGTAGTCAAACTCGGACACAAGACAGTCATTCAAAACGTCAATGTCAAAATTGGTCAAAATCAGACAACACAGTCCAATCAATCATATAGTCAACATCAGTCAACTTGCCAAAACATATTAATCAAAACAATGTCAATCCCATAACTCTTTGATCCTCTTCAAGATGTGTCCTTCTTGGAGTTAGACCTCGTCAAAATGTCCTTTGCCTTTTCAGGATGTGTCCTTCCTGACAATAGGCCCCATCAAACCGTCAACACCGTCAAATTGGCAAAACTCTTAAACTGTCAAAATTGTCAAATCGGCAAGAAATCAATCTTTGGCAAACAAACATTGGCAAACAAAATTAAATGGCTGTTAATTTTTCTCGTCTGTCTTGTCTTATCTTTTGACTATTTTTTTTTCTATTTTTGGTCTTCTCTTTTTACTGTCTTGTCTTTTTGGTCATGTTACTAGCCACCTCGAGGATGTCCCATGAAGGATTTAGAGGTGCGATGACGTCTCCTAGCCTATTTTATTTTCTTTGACTGTTGTCTATGGATTGTCTTGACAAAAAGACTGGGCAACTTCGCCCTTAGTATGAGTTAGGACATTCCTTGTCTGTGACTATCTATTTTTCAAATGGATGACCTTTCACACCTTGGTCTATGTCATATCATGGTGTTTGTTGTCCATTTGTGTCATTTTTACCGCCCAATGATGATTAAGAGCAATAAATATTAAAGTCCTATGGCAATGTTTTGAAGGATTTGGTCTATGAACTAACATGCATCTCCTTTAGTCGTGTCATCTTCTCTCACCCATCTCATATAGGCATTGCATCCATATCATCATCCACATCTTTTGCACTAACATTTCTTTGTCTCTTCATATTCTAGTCTTCTCATTAATTTCGAGAGCACACCCGTGTTCTTAGAACCTATCTGTCCTCTCGAGGGGGCATACCATAACCCTCCTTGTCATTCTTCCTCATCTTATTTTGCACTGGGGCATATTTTTGTGACTTATTTTCTTTGTCACAATACAACATGCTACATTATGACAAAGAGGGGCAAAATGTAGACACAAAAATGACCTAGGCCTGCAAGCTTCATTTTTACCACTTTCATCCTAGCATAATTATGACATTTAACTATGTCCTTAGTCCACATTCGACTATTAATTAAATAATTCATAATTATTTAATTAATTCATGTCCTTTGATTCTTCATGATTATTAAATAAATAAATTTTATTTATTTATTAAATACGTCATTAATTGTCTAAAGTCTTCCCTTAATTAAATAAATGTCTTAATTTATTTAATTACCTTTTTGCATTTATTTCTTCCTGATTATTAAATAAATAAATTTTATTTATTTATTTAATATGTCACTAATTGTCATAATTAAATAAATTGATTAATTTATTTAATTAATTAATCTTATATTCTATATTAAATAATTAAATTTAATTATTTAATTGCCAATTTGATATTCCTCTCATTTTAGATAAATGAAATTATTTAAAATGTCATCGCAATCTTAACTGACAGTTCAATTTGATAAATAATTGGAAAATCAATTATTTATTATCTCGTAAAATCTATGATTTGAATTAATTTAATTCAAATTGGTAACTAATCTTCCAAAAATCAAGTAATCGGGCAAATTCTTCATTTTCCAAATCTGATTTTTAGTCCAAATCTTATCTTCTTGATTTTTCGAATTTCACAAATCAGGCAGTCTTTATTTTCTTGATTTTCGAAAATCTTTATTTTCTAATTGATTATCTTATTTATTCTCCACTGTCAATCTGATTATCTTAGACATTATTTTGACCGTTTGATTAAGGATTTTTCCCTAACCTTGATTAGGGATTCTCGTATTTAATCTGGACCTCTCGTTCTAGGTCTTTCTTAGAATTCAATCTCATCCGTCCCCTCAAAATTGTGTTTTCTATAAAAGACAATTTTGCTCATAATTTTGAGATCCGACAACTTGATTTTTAAGATAGGCATTATAGTCATTTGGCATTAGTAGTCATTATTTTCATTTTGTCATATCGTCATAGACATAGGCATAATTTTATAAATCCTTCAACATTTGCATAGGGCTTCGGCATTATTATAGGTTGCTCAATTTGAAATCTGAGGGCCTCATTGACTTGCTGCAAACTAGAAGGTGCTATGAAGGTGAAGCATGGAAGGAAAGGAAGGTATAATCGTTCTTTATTTTGATTTTTCATTGTTCTTGGTAGCCTCTTTGGATTTTGATGTTATTATCTAACAAGCTAACTCCATCTAATTTTCCATTGATACAACAGGCTATTGTGACAAACATTGACATTGCATACAACATATTTGCATTCCATGGTATGTATATATATATGTATGTATACATATACATATATCTATATATACATATATATATATATATATATGTATGTATACATATACATATATGTATATATATATGTTCATATATACATATATATACATACATATATATATGTATGTATATATATATATGAATACATACATGCATACACATTATATATATATTAGTTTTAATATATATAGGCATTGGTACAGGCCTAATGAGGTAAAAAACCTCACTTGAAAGAGAAAGGGAGCTTTCAAGAGTGTAGAGCCAAACAATGAAGTGTGCAGATCCCAACAATGAATCATGGAGAGCCAAACATGTATCGGTGTGTAACCAAACGAACGTTCAAGAATAAACACAAACAAAAGGAATGACAATGAGTGTGATATGGGGCATTTAATGAACCCACATCTCTAAATTAGGCGCTTGTCAGTATGAATAAGTACAGAGGGATGTGTAAGGAAATTTTCCCAATGGAGGTAACAAAGGAGGTGACAAGTGATTAATGCTCTAAATTGTTTGTTTAGGGTGGTGAGGTTGTCAAAGCCATGTGTCTGTCTGATCCAATGCACGTAGATTTCTTCACATATTAAGGAGGCAAGTGGGCTTCACTTTTGGGTAGAGGAAAAAATGGGTATATATAATTACATATATATACATACACATATACAATTAAATATACATATACAATTAAATATATGTGTACATATACATATACATAGACATATACAATTACATATATATACATATGCATATACAATTACATATGTATATATATATAATATACATATATAATGAGTATATATATGAACATAAATAAGAACATAATAATACAATAGCATGACATAATATCTTCAAAATGAGAACCACTCAAACAATTTTCATATTTTGGAATAACAAACAAATATTAAAAAACAATTTGCAATGTGAATGTTTGTGCAATGATTAACACACAAATAGAAGTGCATGGCAAAAAACCCTGTAAACGACAACTAGTCAAACACTTAGTAGAAAAAGAATGAAGTAGAAAGAATATTTCTTAGTAAGAATGAAGTAGAAAATGAAAATAGCAGAGTGAATTATTGTGCAAGTGATATACATTGATATACATTGAAAGGAGTCTTAACTTAATAGGAATGAGCCCTTCTATTGTAATATGATGAACATAGATATACATACATATAAGTCTTATCTGTTCAAGACGTACATGATGTGCATGGATCAAATCATCTATGGTATATCATGTATATTTTGAAGAGATAAGGCTTCTTTCAATGTCTATCTCTATTTGTAGGCCTCTCTAGTGATTTGGCAAGAAGACAACATAAAATAGGTGGTAAATTTGAATTCTTAAGGATTGGGGACAATATTGTGCAAGGAATAACAGAATAATAGAATTGCAAGGAAAAAATTCTTCAAAATGAAATGCACTGAAACTATTTTATATATTTGGAAGTAACAATCAAATATAAAAAGCATTTCACAAAGTGAACTATTGTGGAAGGATGAACATAATAATACAATTGCAAGGTAGAATATCTTTATAATGAAAAGCAGTCAAACCATTTTCATAGTTGGGAATAACAAACAAATATCGAAGGCAAATTGCATAGTTAAATTTTGTACAGTGGCGCAGGAGCACCTTGTTCACAAAATTTCTTCAAAAGGAAAAATTGCAAAATTTCAATTTTCAATTGTAAAACCTTGTGAAAAGGTCATGTAATGGTCAATTCATATGTATTTGAGTCATTTAAAGGCTTCTAGGAGGTCAAAATGATGAGAAAAACAAAATTTGCAAAGTTGGCAATTTGGGAAAAATGCAAACAAAAACAAGAATATGAAGGGATGGTGGGAAAATAGAAGGTTATATCGATGAAGTTGAATAGATAGTTACTCTAACTGATGTAAATAGCAATATAAATCAAGGAAAAGGTGAGAAAAAGACAGATTTGGAATCTTGGAACCCATTTTGGCAATAAAGAATACCCTGTTTCACAAAATAATGTTACTTTTGTGATTTCTCCCATCTTTTGGGACTGTACAACATTATCAAGTCCTGTTTTCGGTTGGTTTGAATAGGTTAAGGTTGGGAAAATTCATATAAAGTGAATTTGAGAAGTTTTAATTGAATTTTAAATCAATTTGCAGATTTATTCCTTGTAATTGTTATAACCCTTAAAAACAAGATTTTGAGAATCTACTAAGTTTCTTTCACCATTCTACCAATGGAGGTTAGTTAGATCAGTGGAATGGGGTTGTGTTAGGTTACTTTTTAGTTTATGAATGTGTGTAGATGTAAGTAATTTCATGGTGCAAGGTTTTGATGCTATCCTCAAAAGGAATTATGAGATTTTCCTTGAAAAATGATGGTTACAAGAATGGTAAAGGAGAAACAACATATGTAAGGACTTGGAGGTGACAGTTTAAGCTTTTGTAGACATTTCTTAACATGTTTGACATGGTGTCAAGGTATCATGAGGTTTGTAAGGGTTACTTTCAATAAACCCCACCCTTCTAATCAATGGAGAACCTAAAATAAAGGGTTTTAATATTCATTGGTTTATTGGGCCTCTTAGTCCATAAAAAATGGTGAATCTTGAGTTTTGTGACTTAAGCTAAGACTGTTTAAGGTTAATTAATGATTTGGAGTTGTTTTGTTGTTGGTTGCTTCACAAAAGTGACCTAATTTTGTGCATTTCTAGTGGTGCAATCATGTTTTCAAACATTATTTTCAAAACAAGGGCTATTTCTTTTAAAATATGTTAAATTTGAGAAAAATGGGTCCCTGTAATAGTGAATGGCTTATGGAGTTTCTATAAGGGTTGCTTGATATACCCATTTTTGTAATGTTGTTGTGTTACTAGGAGATTGGTTTTTGAATGCATGAAACTAGAATTTTGATGGAACAGTGATATGAAGGTTTGAGTTTGTATTGAAGTTGTCAATTTAATGATGTTAAAGGTGTCTTGGAAGTCTGGAAAAAGATCTAAAGCCAGAATGCATGACTATAGTCATTTTGTCTTATGGAACACTAGTTGTATTGAAGTGTAAAAAGTGTTTGCTAAGTGAATTGATGGGTATTGAGTTTTTTTATCAGATTGCTGCCTTATTTTAGTCAATGTAATGTGGAAGAAAGTGCATTGTGGCCAGTTTGAGAGTCTAGAATCTAGATTTGGTATTATGATGTCTTTGTTGGTGCAAGTAGGGTGAGTTGCATGAATTGAAGAAATCAGAGTTCCTAAAAGTTTCTTTTTTTGAAATAGTTAAAAGAATGTTGGCTAAGATGTTTTGAGAAAGGTTAAGAGACAAGTTTGATGAACTAATTTTTTGTAGCAAGGAAGTGAGAATGATGAGTTTTGTTCAAAAGATAATGGAAATTTGGAGACTTGTTTAATTTAATCTTCTCCATTTGAGTTTGGGTTAATAGCCTCCCTGATGAATTATTGTTGTTGATTGATGCCCTTGCATCAATTGGTATCAAAGTTAGTTGATTCTAATAATTGGTTGAGTTGTTGAGTTGTGGTTGGTTGTAGGTGCTTGATCCATCTAACTTCAAAGAGGAAGAGTTTTGAGTTGTGGGTTGGCAAACAAGCTAAGGTTTGTGGTTACCATCCTCCAATGGAGATTAAGTTGGGTAGAAGGTGCAAGGAAAAGAGAGTGAGGCATCTTCTAAGATCTACTATTGGGTAAGGTGGATGGTTTGTTGAGTTGGTGAGTTGTGTGGTGAAGCAGTAGAGAAGATGGATACTTGACTGAAGAAGCACTTGAGGTTGCAGCCTAAAGAGTACTCCACTGATGGGAGTAGACGAGTAGATGAAAAGATGATTGGTCAAGAAGGTCAAGGATGAATTGTGAAAAGAGAGGAAAGATTGCATGGAAGAAGGCAATGAGAAAGGATAGTCATGTGTCCTTTTGAAAGAGAAGATGATTGTGAACTTGATAGGCAGAGAAGAAAAAGGAAATGACAATGTGAAGATGGTGATGAAGACAAAGCTGAAGGAAAGGATGGAACTAGATGAAGAAAAGACAAAGATTCAAGAGAAAAGAAGAACAAAGAGTAGTTCAAGACAAGCTGAGAAGTAGAATAAAATGCAGCAATATGTTTCCAATGGACTTGGAAATTTTTTGTTCGTTGGTTGTATGGTGCAGGAGCACCTTGTTCACAGAATGCCTTCAAAAGGAAAAATTGCAAAATTTCAATTTTCAATTGTAAAACCTTGTGAAAAGGTCATGTAATGGTCAATTCATATGTATTTGATTTATTTAAAGGTTTCTAGGAGGTCAAAATGATGAGAAAAGCAAAATTTGCAAAGTTAGCAATTTGGGAAAAATGCAAACAAAATAAAGAATATGAAGGGACAGTGAGAAAATAGAAGGTTATGTCGATGAAGTTGACTAGAAAATTACTCTAACTAATGTAAATAGCAATATAAATTAAGGAAAAGGTGAGCAAAAGGTAGATTTGGAATCTTGGAACCCATTTTGGCAATAAAGAATACCCTGTTTCACAAAATAACGTTACTTTTGTGATTTCTCCCATCTTTTGGGACTGTACAACATTATCAAGTATTTTTCTCGGTTGGTTTGAATAGGTTAAGGTTGGGAAACTTCAATAAAGTGATTTTGAGAAGTTTTAATTGAATTTTAAATTAGTTTGCAGATTTCTTCCTTGTAACTGTTATAACCCTTAAAAATAGGATTTTGAGAGTCTACTAAGTTTCTTTCACCATTCCATCGATGGAGGTTAGTTAGATTGGTGGAATGTGGTTGTGTTAGGTTACCTTTTAGTTTATGAATGTGTGCAAGTGCAAGGAATTTCATGGTGCAAGGTTTTGATGTTGTCCTCAAAAGGAATTTTGAGATTTTCCTTGAAAAATGATGGTTACAAGCATGGTAAAGGAGAAACAACATATGTAAGGATTTAGAGGTGATGGTATAAGCTTTTGCAAACATTTCTTAACATGTTTGACATGGTGGTAAGGTATCATGAGGTTTGTAAGGGTTACTTTCAATAAACCCCACCCTTTTAGGCAATGGAGAACCCAAAATCAAGGGTTTTAATGTTCAATGGTTTATTGGGCCTCTCAGTCCATAACAATTGGTGACTCTTGAGTTTTGCGACTTAACCTAAGAATTTTTAAGGTTAATTAATTATTTGGAGTTGCTTTGTTGTTGGTTTCTTCACAAAAGTGACCTAATTTTGTGCATTTCTAGTGGTACAGTCATGTTTTCAAACATTCTTTTCAAAACAAGTGCCATTTCTTTTAAACTATGTTAAATTTGGGAAAAATGGGTCCCTAGAACAGTGAATGGCTTATGGAGTTTCTATAAGGGTTGTTTGATATGCCCATTTTTTTAATATTGTTGTGCTACTAGGAGATTGGTGTTTGAATGCATGAAACTAGAATTTTGATGGAACAGTGATATGAAAGTTTGAGTTTGTCTTGAAGCTGTCAATTTAATGATGTTAAAGGTGTCTTGGAAGTTTGGAAAAATATTTGAAGCCATAATGGATGATTGTAGTCATTTTGTCTTATGGAACACTAGTTGTATTGAAGTGTAAAAAGTGTTTGCTAAGTGAATTGATGGGTATTGAGTTTTCTAATTAGATTGTTGCCTTATTTCAGTCAATGCAATGTGGAAGAAAGTACATTGTGGTCAGTTTGAGAGTCTAAGATCTAGATTTGGTATTATGATGTCTTTGTTGGTGCAGGTAGGGTGAGTTGCATGAATTGAAGAAATCAAAGTTCCTAAAAGTTTTTTGTTTTGAAACAGTTAAAAAAATGTTGGATGAGATGTTTTGAGAAAGGTTAAGAGACAAGTTTGATGAACTGATGTTTTGTAGTAAGGAAGTGAGAATGATGAGTTTTGTTCAAAAGATAATGGAAATTTGGAGACTTGTTTAATTTAATCTTCTCCATTTGAGTTTGGGTCAGTAGCCTCCCTGATGAATTGTTGTTGTTGATTGATGCCCTTGCATCAATTGGTATTAGAGCTAGTTGATTTTGATAATTGGTTGAGTTGTTGTTGTTGAGTTGTGGTTGGTTGTAGGTGCTTGATCCATCTAAGCTACAGAGAGGAAGAGTTCTGAGTTGTGGGTTGGCAGACAAGTTGAGGTATGTGGTTACCATCCTCCAATGGAGGTTAAACTAGGTAGAAGGTGCAAGGAAAAGAGAGTGATGCATCTTCTAGGATCTGATGTTGGGTAAGATAGATGGTTTGTTGAGTTGGTAAGTTGTGTGGTGAAGTAGTAGAGAAGATGGACACTTGATTCAAGAAGCACTTGAGGTTGCAGCCTAGAGAGTACTCCACTGATGGGAGTAGATGAGTAGATGAAAAGATGATTGGTTAGAGAAGGTCAAGGATGAATTGTGAAAAGAGAGGAAAGATTGCTTGGAAGAAGGCAATGAGAAAGGACAATCCTATTCCCTTTTGAAAGAGAAGATGATTGTGAACTTGATAGGCAGAGAAGAAAAAGGAAAAGATAAAGTGAAGATGGTGATGAAGACAAAGCTAAAGGCAAGGATGGAACTAGGTGAAGACAAGACAAATATTCAAGAGAAAAGAAGAACAAAGAGTAGTTCAAGACAAGTTGAGAAGTAGAATAAAATGCAACAATATGTTTCCAAGGGACTTGGAAATTTTTTGTTCGTTAGTTGTATGGTGCAGGAGCACCTTGTTCACAGAATGCCTTCAAAAGGAAAAATTGCAAAATTTCAATTTCCAATTGTAAAACCTTGTGAAAAGGTCATGTAATGGTCAATTCATATGCATTTGAGTCATTTAAAGGTTTCTAGGAGGTCAAAATGATGAGAATTTTTTTTTTTGCAAAGTTGGTGATTTGGGAAAAATGAAAACAAAAACAAGAATATGAAGGGAATATGGGAAAATAGAAGGTTATGTCGATGAAGTTGAATAGAAAATTACTCTAACTGATGTAAATAGCAATGTAAATCAAGGAAAAGGCGAGCAAAAGGTAGATTTGGAATCTTGGAACCCATTTTGGCAATAAAGAATACCCTGTTTCAGAAAATAATGTTACTTTTGTGATTTCTCCCATCTTTTGGGACTGTACAACATTATCAAGTCTTGTTCTCGATTGGTTTGAATAGGTTAAGGTTGGGACACTTCATATAAAGTTATTTTGAGAAGTTTTAATTGAATTTTAAATCAATTTGCAAATTTCTTCCTTGTAACTGTTATAACCCTTAAAAACAGGATTTTGAGAATCTACTAAGTTTCTTTCACCATTCCACCGATGGAGGTTAGTTAGATAAGTGGAATGGGGTTGTGTTAGGTCACCTTTTAGTTTATGAATGTGTGTAGATGCAAGGAATTTCATGGTGCAAGGTTTTGATGCTGTCCTCAAAAATAATTTTCAGATTTTCCTTAAAAAATGATGGTTACAAGCATGGTAAAGGAGAAACAACATATGTAAGGACTTGGAGGTGATGGTGTAAGATTTTGTAGACATTTCTTAACATGTTTGACACGGTGGCAAGGTATCATGAGGTTTGTAAGGGTTACTTTCAATAAACCCCACCCTTCTAGGCAATGGAGAACCCAAAATCAAGGGTTTTAATTTTTAGTGGTTTATTGGGCCTCTCGGTCCATGAAAATTGGTGAATCTTGAGTTTTGTGACTTAACCTAAGACTGTTTAAGGTTAATTAATGGTTTGGAGTTGTTTTGTTGTTGGTTGCTTCACAAAAGTGACCTAAATTTATGAATTTCCAGTGGTAGAGTCATGTTTTCAAACATTCTTTTCAAAACAAGTTCTATTGCTTTTAAACTATGTTAAATTTTAGCAAAATGGGTCCCTAGAACAGTGAATGGCTTATGGAGTTTCTATAAGGGTTGCTTGATATACCCATTTTTTTAATGTTGTTGTGCTACTAGGAGATTGGTGTTTGAATGCATGAAACTGGAATTTTGATGGAACAGTGATATGAAGGTTTGAGTTTGTCTTGAAGTTGTCAATTTAATGATGTTAAAGGTGTCTTGGAAGTCTGGAAAAGATCTAAAGCTAGAATGGATGACTGTAGTCATTTTGTCTTATGGAACACTAGTTGCATTGAAGTGTAAAAAGTATTTGCTAAGTGAATTGATGGGTATTGAATTTTCTAATCAGATTGTTGCCTTATTTCAATCAATGTAATACGAAAGAAAGTGCAATGTGGTCAATTTGAGAGTCTAGAACCTAGATTTGGTATCATGATGTCTTTGTTGGTGCAAGTAGGGTGAGTTGCAGGAATTGAAGAAATCAGAGTTCCTAAAAGTTTTTTGTTTTGAAATAGTTAAAAGAATGTTGGATGAGATGTTTTGAGAAAGGTTGAGACACGTTTGATGAAGTGACGTTTTGTAGCAAGGAAGTGAGAATGATGAGTTTTGTTCAAAAGATAATGGAAATTTGGAGATGTGCAGTTTTTGCACACACGCCCCGCTGAAAGCAGGGACCCTCTTTCACTTTGATTTTTGGTGTTTTGGCCCTTTGATTTTGAGGATTACCTTGCCTTGGCATGAGCTTAAGTGTTTATCTTTCTTTCCTAAGTGATCCCCCTAAGTTGCATATTGAAAATCTTAAGTTTTGGGCCAAGTTCGGGTTTTTGCACTGTTTCAGGATTTTCCACCCCATCTAGATTTTCCCATATTTCGCTCAAAGCTCAGTGGCTGGTGTTTTGCACTGTTTTCCGGAAATCTTTTCACCTCGCAGAATTCCGCATGGATCAGATTTTCCTAAAATTCTGTCTCTTTGTCAAATTCCCAGATTTTTGGTTTGGTCTGTCATTTTTATGAGTGTTGATGGCCCAGTCGTTGTTTTCTCTTGTTGATCGATGATTCTAATGGTGCCTTGCATTCTTATTATTGCATTTTCAAGTTCGACCCTGTGTATGATTGTTTTCGTTTTGGTTGATTGTAGGGTTTCGACTTTGGAGCCATCACCAATACCGATTGAATTACCCTTGAGTGAATTTTGAGTATAGATCCATCAATGAATGATTTTGCATTTGAGCCTAGGTCCTCAAATTTGTGATCTTCAATCAATTTGAGCGAGATCGTTGGAGAACATCAAAATCCAAGTTTTCCTTCAGTTTTGGGATTTTCCTGTGCTGGTGGATTTCCCCAGTTTTCCTCGTCCTATGCGTTTTCTTGAAATTTGGAGTTTTGCTTGCTTCGCAGATTTCTGCTCCCTTCGAATTTTCCCAAAATTCTCGTTGTCTCTAGATTTTTTAGAATTTATTGACTGTTGTTTGTTTTCACCAGAATCCGCCTAGTCTGGGTTTTCCCGAAAATCCCTTCTGGCTTGGATTCCGCAAACGGGTGAAAATCCCGAACTGTGAAGAAAGTGCGTTAACGATATCTCGGGGTTGATTGTGATCTGTGTTTGAATTTATTTGAATGATGAATATGTTATTAGTGATGGGCTAATCTTGATCCTCGTGTTATAATGGATATTATTGATGGTGGTTTTTGTTGAGTGCAGGATGGATTTAACAAGGTTGAAAGGAAGTTCTGGAGATAAAATTCATTCGATTAAAGGAGAAATTCAAGTCCTAGTTACTCCACCCCTTGGCCAACTTGGACAAGGTGCTTTTGAAGGTGCATGAAATGGTGGATCGAAATAAAGACGAAGGGGAAGGTAGTTAATGCAAGGCTACATCGAATTTTGTGCTTCCCTATTATTTTCCTTTCCCCTCACATGCATTGGTTCAAATTATATTGGAGATCCTAGGCCAACCTGGATAGAGTTCATGCATTTAATGCAATTTTATCTCATTTTGAGTTCTCCTTGGCCGACCTATTTTGTGGCCATTTATTATTGTAAACATTAATTGGGCCAACTTGTTTGTGGCTATTTTATGATTGTAAACCCTGGCTAGTCCAACATGCTTTGGGGGTTTCCTAAATTTGGCATTCTGCCTCATTTGTGACATATAGAATAGAGAAGATAGAATAGAAAGATAGATAGTTCTTAGAGTGAATTAAGCAAGAGAGAGGTAGAAATTAGGTCATTTGAGCAAGTGTTATAACATAACATTGGAATTGTTGTTGTAATTCAGTGATTCAATACAATTGAAGACATTGTGATTTTTTGGTGATCTTTTTGTGTTGACTTATCTTGCATGGTTCTTATGATTCTATCTTTCAAATTGCTCAAGATTATTAGATATATGTTAGATTTAGATTTAGATCTGATTCAATGGTGTTCATGATTTGATGCTTGAAGTGTTCGCAACAATCCTTGGTCCATACTTTTTACAGCTAGCTGATTGTTAGTTGCTTTGCAAAGTTAGCCTGAACCTTTATATTCATTGTGCTTAGTTCAATTGTGGAGATTTATTCATTTCAATTGCAATTGGGTTGCCTTGGATGAATGTTCATGATCTGAAAATCCTTAATGCCTTAGAAGATTGCACTGTTTCTGTGAGATTGCAGGTTCATATGGGTTAAGCAGGAATTAGTTTATGAGGGATTGGTCCATTTCAAGTATTTCATCATTTACATTGTTAATCTTATGAGTAGTGTTAAATTTAGGAATCTCTCTGAAACCCTATCTTTTGTTATTTCTTTATCATTTGGATTAGATTTAGGATCGAAGTATCATCATATTGCCAAATCTGATAAGTTAAAGATTCGGTATTTGCTTGTAGTAAGGTCCCTTTGTGATTACCAACATTTTCACATTTATCATTGAGTTGTTTATGCATTGTCAAGACCTGACATTAGAAACCTTGGGGTTATCTCTTGAGGCTTGCTGATAGAGATTTACCTTTCAAGAGAGATAATATTTCATATTATGTCTGAGTTGTTGCTATGCAGAAAACATCATCAACACGAGACTTGTTTAATTTGATCTTCTCTATTTGAGTTTGGGTAAGTAGCCCCCTTGATGAATTTTTGTTGTTGATTGATGCCCTTGCATCATGCAATGATGAACACACGAATAGAAGTGCATACATATTTATACACATGTGTACATATATATATGTATACATATATGTATATATACATATATATACATATATATATATACATATATACATATATGTATATATATACATATATGTATACCTATATATATGTGTGCGTGTGTGTGTGTGTGTGCATATATGCGTATCTATATATAAATTGTAGAGGTAAAGTTTGTGCAATGACGAACACACGAGTAGAAGTGCATTGCAGAAAACCCACTAATTGAAAACCAATCTAACCCTTTCCATATTTCGTAGTAACAATCACATATATATACATAAACAATTACATACATATACATATACGAATACATATACATACATACATACATACATACATACACACACACACACACACACACATATATATATAGATATAAGAGTAAAATAATATAATTGCATGGCAAAATATCTTCGAAATGAAAACAAGTGAACCCATTTTCATATTGGGAATAACAAAAAAATATTAAAAGAAAATTTCAAAGTTAAAGTTTGTGCATTGTCCAAAACACGAATACATTTGCATGGCAAAGCATCTTCAAAATGAAAAGCGGTGATACCATTTTCATTTTTTGGAATAACATGAGAATATTATGACAAAATTGCAGAGTTAATGTCTATGCAATGAGGAGCACATGAATGCAGGTGCATGGCAGAAACCCTAAAATTGATAAACATTAAAACCCTATGAATATTTCGTAGTAGCAGTCAAATATAAAAAAAACAATTTGCGGTGTGATTTATTGTAACCATTTTCGTATTTTGGAATAACAAACAAATGTAAAAATAAAATTGTAGACTTAAAGTTTATGCAATGACGAACACACGAATACAAGTGCATGGCAGAAAACCAGTCAAACCCTTTCCATATTTCGTTGAACAAGTCTAACAGTAATGAAAAACCATTTAAACCCTTATCATAGAAGGAAGTCGAAACAGTGGAACCCATTTCATATTTCCTATAAAGAAGCAAATATGAAAAGCACAATGCAGAGTAAACATCGTGCAATGAAGAACAAAAGATTAGGTGTGCATGGACGAGTATACAGGAAACGAAAACCAGTGAAACCCTCTCCACATTTCCTAGTATTAATCATTTTCAAAGATAATTTTTCACAACAAAATTTTGTGCAAAAAATTAAGTGCATGGCAGAATACTGTCATATTGTAAGACATTGGTACAGGCTGAGTGAGGTTAGAAACCTCACCTGAAAGAGAAAGGGAGCTCTCGAGAGTGCAAAGCCGAACAAAGAAGCATGGAGAGTCAAACAAAGAAGCGTGGAGAGCCGAACCAGTATGGGTGTGTAACCAAACGAACACTCGAGAATAAACACAAACAAAAGGAATGAGAGTGAGCGAGATATGTGAGAATTTGGAGCATTGAATGAACCTTGATCTCTGATTTACGCATCCGACAGCCCGAGTAAATGCGGAGGGACGCATAAGGCAAGTTGGTCAATGGAGGTAATGAAGGAGGCAGTGAGCGATTAATGCTCTAAATTGTTCGTATAGGGTGGTGAGGCTATCGAAGCCACATGTCCGTCTGATCCAATGCACATAGATTTGTTCACTGATTAAGGAGGCGGATGGGCTCCACTTTCGAGTGGAGGGCAAAATGGGCCTATTTTCAACATGTCGGACGAATCGATGCGTGACAAGTGGCGGGGTGTTTGGAATTTAAATTTTTTTTATTGTGGCTGATACACAAGTGGCAGGGTGACGTGGTGGACAAATTTTTAATTTTTTTTGGTCCACATGGACCTCCAAACTTTGAAAGCCCTACTTTAAGCCCCTCTCCACAACATTGTTTCAATTATATTGTGGACAATAAAAGGATCAATGCAAACAAGTCAACCCATGCAACATGATGCATTTGGAACCTCCCCATCATGTGATACAATCTTGTAATAACTCCAATAAATATATGTTAGGACAAAAATACCTAAAATTAGGCATGAGGCTATCAAATTTAGGGCATGAACAGAAAATAGTATTTACTTGTACTACATGTAGTACGTGGTATTGGCCGCCTGCCCAGCTGTCCTAAATATTCGTTTAAACGTACATATTTATTTACACGACAGGTTGGTGAGGGCATGGAATTTATCCGCCACCGACCAGAAACGACTCTTTCAACTTTCCATCATTTCAAAATATACGACAACTACACAAATTCAGGTGTGGTCTCCACTTTGGAATTTGTACATTTTTGGGAATCAACAAATTCGTTCATTATTATTATTATTTCAAATAAACCGCCCTTGGGAGACGCGTGGATTTTGACGCATTTTTTACCCAAATAAAAATATATTTGTACGTTTTTTTGGATTTCTATAAACTATTAATTATTTTCGTAAAATGTGAGTCGGCCTGCTCAACTCTCAACACAAGAGACAAAATGGTCATGGCACGAGATAACTTTTTATCATATTATTTATTATTATTTAATTATGAATTTATCCGAGCATTCAAGAAATTTTATGAATTGCGTGCCATTTCATGTAATTGAAAAATAAATTAAATGTAGAATAGAACGCGTTAAGCTTGCACTACCAGAATTCAGCTAGTGATTAATAATAATGGGCAGGTATCAAAATGTAAAAGATAAAAGCATACATCCATAAATTTGCATACGTTAGTAAATATATGGTGTTTAATTTAACTTGTTTGTAATATAAATTAATTTCATTTTAAATATTTATTAGTTTTTTTTTATACATATTGTTTTGTTTAAAATTAAAGTATTTTTTAACATTTGAGTTAGTTTAATGGTGAAGAATTTGATATCTTAAAAGAGAGGTTATAAGTTTGAATTTTATAAGGGTTAGGGTACGCATGTCTTGTATTTGAAGTATGGTTAGGTGTGTTCTACATGTTGGGAGTACAAGCTAGTCAAATATGCTATAAGCCACATGTGAACCCAAAAACTAGGTCACCTAGTATTATGGAGTATACAAGCAACTTACTTTGCCTTACCTTTAGGTCTCTGATATGTCGCATGGTGTACCTAGTCCATGTATTGGGTTGCAAAACCTAGTCCATCTTATTCAAAGTCCAATCTCCCACTTTTGAGCCAACCATTTTAGAATATAATTATTATCCTATTGATCCATATGTCCAAAATATTGAATTCACTAAGGATAAAAGTATATAGAGTAATATGGCATTAGCAACCAACTAATATTTATAGGATCATTTACTGGAACAATCCAATTCACAAGTACATCATGTTAATGTAGGTTTTTATTTTTTCTAGTGGGTTAATTTATTTTTCCTTAGTCATAGGTTTTTCCTACAATTTTATTAAACTTGCTAAGATTAATAAAGTGAGTTTAATTATTTAATAACTAGGAGATAAGGAGATAAAATGTTGAGGTGTGGGATGGATATATTTTGGTAACTTTTATTAAATATTTTATTTAGAAAGTGAGCAATTTTAAAGGTCATAGGTTTGAGCATAAGGGCAAGGTAGGGTTTTGACATCCAAAGGAGTGGTGGAGGAGGCATTGGCCCTCCTCCAATAAGGTTTGGGGTTCCAACCCGTAGGTGGCTCCCTTGCATCCTGGTTTTTTTTCCTCATGTCCATTGTGGTGTATTTGTATATGGTGTTTCCTTTAATTGCATTTTGTGCTTTCACTCCCGTGAGCTTTCATTGCAACTTCTAATTTTTGCATTCATGATTCCATTGCAATTTGTTGTATTTTGTACTCCACACTTATGGATGGTGACCCATTTGATCACTTGGAAGGAACAATTAATAACAAAGATGAAATCAAATCCTTCTATGATGTGGTAGTAGAAGAACTAGTGAAAATCTCAGCCTCTACATATTTTATCTCCAAAAATGGTTGCAAGGATGGAGAAAACGGAGCCAAGGGAGGACAATAAGGTAAGTGTCCTCCTTGTAACCCTAAGAAACTATCTATTCCCCAAATCCAAAAATGGTTATTGCATTGAATAATGAAAAGGATTGGTTGAAAAGTATATCCATTTTTTAGAAGTGGTTGATTGTAATAGACTACCTGCCTATAGGTTTCTAGATGAATGAATTAAAAATATTTGGGTCAAAAAGCTTGGCATTCAAGTATCATTATGTAGGATGATAAAAAATGACTATTCCTAGTATTCTTCAAATACCACAAAATGCAAGAAACCATAATTGGAAAACAATACTAGAAGATTAGTAATGTATGTTTTGCGCTCTAAAACGGTCTCTAGACGCCCTAAACGGGTAAGTGCACCAAGATGGTGCATAGAAAGGGGGTCAAAAGTGGCCACTTTTATTATGAAATCAGCTAAACCTGAACTTGGAGGAGTAATTTGAGATTCATGCACTCAAAATTTGAAGATACCAAAAAAAAAAGAATTGTAGTACTCTAAATCTACTTTCTAAACTACTAAAGTTACTCAAAAATAGATAATATTAAGAGGATCAAATGCTTCGCACACACAAAAGTGTTCCTATTTTTTTAGCAAAACATAACATAGTGTCTAGCGTGCACCCCTCAATTTGTTTAGTTGCATTTAGTATTTTCAAAAACCCATTGGTAGAAATATAGTTAAGAGTGAGTACTAGAAATTGTATATTTTTTTGTAATTTTTTATTGAGTTTTTTTATGATTTTTTAAAGTGGATACATCTTGAAAATCATATCACTAAGTGTGTGTGTCACATAACTTGCACCAAAGTAATAAAAAATACAACACACGATTGAGGTGAGTCAATCAACCCCTGGTGTGTGATTGTTGTGGATTTACAAATGGATTTGAAATGAAAATGTAATCATTTAGATGGTGTATGAGCTCTGCTAGGGCTTTTTGTTTTTTGCAGTCACCCTTGGCACCTCTTGCATCATACTGCACATTTTGCGCAGGAAACCCCTCTTTTCTTGTGTGTACGACTACATTTACTATGGTTTTTGTGTTTTAATATGCCTTCAACCGGATTTAACCCAGCAATTCATGCTAGTGTTAGTGGTTCGACGACGATGCTCAATGGCTCCTCCTCCCAACAAACGTCCCCAGAAATTTGTTCTAAAATTTTTCCACGAGGTAAGATTTTCGATTCCCTAGCTGATGTAGTTTTGCCTTTACCAAATTTTGATTCTGCTTGTCAATGGCTTGAGCAACACACCCTTGTGGGTTATTTTGTTGGAAGGACTCCCCCTGAAAGTGTGCTTAAAGAATGGGTCAGCAAGGCTTGGGTCCCTCATGGGGTCCACCTTGAGATGGTCCAAAATTTAACCAAGGGTTTTTTTATGTTTTGCTTTGCGGAAGTTAATCATGTCTAAGCCATTTTAGGGCACGATCCTTGGTATGTCAGGTCATCTTTGTTTGTTTTCCAAGCGTGGACCCAGGATTTTGCTGTCTTAGATGACACCAGGTTGCGGGTCCCAGTTTGGATTGAATTCCCTGGTTTGCCTTTGCCTTGTGTGCCTTTTTTGAATCATATTGCTTCCTCACTAGGGAGGGTTATTTGTGTCACGTCTGATAGGTTTTTCTAGGCCCAACCCCAGAAATGGGTCTGTGTGGAAATAGACCTTTCCAAGGATTTGAAAGAATCCATTGACATTCAAATTGGAGCTCTCTAGCATACCCACAAATTCACTTACTTTAATCTTCCCAACATGTGTTATAGGTGTTAGTCAACATAGCACAAGATTAAGGACTGCCCCTTGGCAATGCCTTATACACCTTCTCTGCCATGAGACTCTAATAAGCCTTGTCAGGCGGAGTCGTCTACTACCAAACTAGATGAAAAATGGACTACTATTACCAACCAAAAAAATAAGTCATCTGGTTCAAGATCGACCTCCAAGGCCTCTGAACCATTGAAGATTGTTTCAAACCCTTTAGGGAAGGGGACATACACTCCTGTTGGAGCTAATAATATTTCAGTGCCACCCAGGTCAAAGGAAATGCCTCGGCTTGTTGTCGTTATGCTTGTTCAGCCGAGTGTTTCTCCTCCTACATCGGGAGTTCAAAGGTGGTCTCGCAGTCCATCTCCACCTTGTGAAGAGGGTGAATATGTGTAAGAAAAGTGGAGATTTTCCTCTTCGTCTATTCAGAATGGGTCAGTTCTTCCAGAGTTTTTGCAAAATCGTTTATCTTCTCTGAATGAAGAGGAACCAGAATCTGATATGGAGTTTCATTCATGAATTTCCTCTCATGGAACATTTGAGGTCTAACAGACCTCTCCAAAAAGTATTTTGTTAGGGATACTTTGTGAAAATATTTTGGTATTGAAGTGGTTTATCTCCAAGAAGTTAAATTTTTTGGTTTTTTACTTGCTTCGGCTCGTCGTTCTATTTGGCCTGCCAGTAAAATGTTTTGTACCATGCATGAGGCTGGGCATGGCGGAGCTGTCACCCTTTTGTCCCCACAGTGGCATGCTTGTATGGTCGACCATGGGTTTGATCCCACTCATCGACTCATTTGGATTCTCCTTAACATTGATAATCATTCCTTTGGGATTATTAATGTTTATGCTTCTAATGATGTTGTGGAGTGCGTTGTGTTTTGGCGCTGGATTGTTGATTCATTGCTAGTTGCTACTTGGTTATTATGTGGGGATTTCAATATGGTTGAGATGGCGTATGACAAGGATGACACCCTACCATTTAGATGGGCAGTTGGTGAAAGGGAGGCATGGTTCTACATGCGCAATAAATTGGGGCTTTTTGATCCCAATATTGGTTGCCACCATTCTCATTCTCTCTAGCACACTT
Organism: Sequoia sempervirens; assembly: GCA_007258455.2. Taxonomy (NCBI): domain Eukaryota; kingdom Viridiplantae; phylum Streptophyta; class Pinopsida; order Cupressales; family Cupressaceae; genus Sequoia; species Sequoia sempervirens. The sequence continues at coordinate 100,936 of VDFB02322894.1, forward strand.
GGTGTAATTTCAGGGCTGGCTCTGACAGAATATTTAAATTTCTTGATTGTGCCATTATCTCAACTCAATCTTTTGTTTCTTTTGACAACTCTTCTTTGCTAGTTAAGCCATTAGTGGATGTGACCCTATCCGATCACTTCCCCATTTATTTTCGCATTGAATGGGAGATGCGCCAGCCTCACACGTGTAAGACTCAATTCTTTTTAAACACGTATTTGCTTTGCCACAAGCCAACCTTGGCCCACATTCACAGAGTTTGGAATCTGGAGTGCAAACTAGCTCATCATATAGGTTGGATTACTTGGTGGAACAATGCTATCACACACACAACTAGATTTATGTGCATGTATGGATGCTAGCTGGCTATCTTTCACCAGTGGTCTTATGAGGCTACCACCACTGACTTGCGGTCAACTACTAAAGCTTTGGAAGCCAGTCCCTTTTCACCATCATTGCAAGTCAGGGTGGCAAAATTAAGACACAAAATGCAAGTTGCAGACAATTATGCTGCCAGAGGTGCGCAGATCAAAGCTCGGTTACATTGGCTAAAAGTTGGTGATCGCACCTCCAAAAAAAAAATTTGGTGTTGCATGTCAGGCACTCATCCCCAGGAATTAAAAAAATTAAAGAGGTTCTCTCTAAGCTTCCTGACATTCTCTAGGCCTTTGTGTGTCATTATGAGCAAGTTTTCACTAAATAAGAACCTACACCTGTGCCCCAACAAGCCCTTCAAGATTTCCTTGTTGTCGTACCAAATAGGATTTCCTTAGCCTGGAAAAAAAATTGTGATCAATTGTTAACAATTGATGATCTCAAGGAAGTTGTTCATTCCATGGTTGATGACAAAGCCCTGGGAATCGATGGCTCCCCTTGTGAATTTTATAAGGCCCTTTGGGACTGTGTTGAGCAAGATCTACATCATGTTAGAGGATTTTCATGCTAATTCTCTAAGTAACTTAATAAACAAAGGCAATATAAAATTCATACCTAAGTCTGGAGACTCGAAGGACATTTGCAACTGGAGGCCTATCACACTTCTCAATGTCTCTTACAAAATTATTGCCAAGGCTCTAGCGCTGAAGATTCACCATTTGTTGCCTCAAATTGTGTGTCCTGAGAAAATAGGATTCATCAAATCCAGGTTCATTCTGGATAATATCATTGTTGTTTGGGAAGGTATGGAATGGGCCTAGTGTTTGAACCAGAAAGCCATTTTTGTTAAAATCAACTTTTCCAAAGCCTATGATCACATTGAATGGCCTTTTATTCTTGCTATGTTATAGGCTTTGGGATTTGGACCTAATTTTATTCAGGTTGTTCGTATGCTTTTTGCGGATGCCTCGGCTTGTATTACCATCAATGGTTGTCAATCTTCTGCTTTTGGCCTCTTTCGTTCCATTCAGCAAGGATGCCTTCTTTCCCCCTCTCTGTATGTGCTAGTAGTTGAAGGGTTTGGCTACCTCTTGGCCCACGTAGTTTCCCAACAGCGTGTCAGAGGTATTTCACTGCCCAATTCTTAGGATCAATTGGTTAATGACCATTTTACAGATGATTCTTTCCTCACTCTCCTGGGGGAAGAAGATAATATTAAAGCATCCCTGGATTTCCTTAATACTTTTTGTCTTGCTTTTGGTTATACCATCATGTGGCACAAAACCTTGTGCTACAGACAATCCATTTTGCCTACTCCTCCTTGGTTTCAGCAGTATAATTGGAAGTGGATTGGGCCAGGCAAAATTTTTTAGTTTCTAGGCATTCCCTTTGCCTTCCAGGCTTCTTCGACTGAGTTATGGCAAGTTGTTCTATCCAAGGTTGAGCAAAAGCTTACCTATTGGATTACTAAGCCCCTCTCTCTAGCAGGGAAATTTTAGGTTTGTTCTAAGGTGCTTGCTGCCACCCATGTTTACTATTCTTCTTGTTGAGCCCCTTCAAAAGTTGCCTATGGCAAGCTTGAAAAGTTGCTCAAAGATTTTCTTTGGGCTTTTGTTGACTCCCACAAAGGGTTTCATCATGTTGCTTGGGAATTTTTTTGCCTTCCCAAAGATTCTAGAGGACTTGGGTTACTCTCCACTCAACGGCAAGGGACTGCCTTATGTGTCAAATGGATAATTCGTGCCCTCACTAGTAATGAGGCTTGGAAAATTCTTCTCAGACATTGTATCTAGTCTGGTTTTCCTACACATAGACCCACCTGGAAGGGGATTGGTCTTCAAACCCTTTTAGTTATGGAGGAACTGGTCCAAATTATGGGGAATTTTGTGGCTAAGAGCATTTGGAAATCCTAGGAAGCTATTAAACCCTAGCTTCGCTGGGTTGGTTTTGGTTTTCATAATAGGCTCTCACTCAACCAGCAGAATATTTGGTGGTCACCCCTTTTTGCTAGTAATGGTCAGTCATTGGCTAAATCTCCTTGGCTTAAGGCAATCAGATTTCACAAAAAGGGCATTCAGACCCTGCAACAAATTTTTCATAGACTCACTATGTGTATCATGCAATGGGAAGAGTTTTGTGCCCTGTACAGGCTTCACAACTAGGACCGTGCTACTTTTGATGGTCTGGTGAATGCTATCTCTGCAAAGATGCTTCATAAAGTTGGAATTCGTGGGAGCAAACCCTGGTGGAAGGATTGGAAGTGGTATCCAAACACCCCTTTTAGGAACTACAATCCTCAACTTGGTTATAGGTGGCTTTCACCACACTTTCCTATGATTCAGAGTTTGAACCAAATGTGGCTTCTTCAATCTCCCGCTCATGTCTAGCATAAAAGATTTGCTGCCACTTGGTCTGCAAGTGTTGAGCCGAAACTTGCCCACTTTGCTTGGTGTATTCTTTTCCAAGGCTTGCCTGTGGGTTCTCGGCTTGTTCACCTGGGGGTCCAGGACCCTCACTGCCCTTTTTGTGGGCAAGCTAAGACTTTTAAGCATCTTTTTCTGGTTTTGTCCCAATGTTTTTTTGGGCGCTGCCCATGTGACTCTCGGGGTGTGCCTTTTTACCACCCATCCTTTTTTTTTTTAATATGTATTTTATCTTTAATTTAATATAGATAATTGCCATATTCATCAAAAAAAAATGCAACACACACACATATATATAATGTTAGCATTTATGAGGGCATGGGATGTGTGGTTACATGTTTGTTCACATGGATTTCTTGTAGAGGGCTTGATGCTTCAATGGTGTTCATGGAGAGCTCTGAAGATGTCTTGTAATGTTTATTTTTGAATAATACATGAGTGATGGATGCTTTTGGAGGCTGGGTTTCTCCCTCTTGAGGGTTTTCCCAAGGTATATCGTGTGTCATCTTTGATGGTATGTTGTCTATTCTTTTGCATATGGATTTTGAATACTTGTTTGCATATATTTCTTTATTTAGGTTATGTGGAAATTTATCTTGGGTGGATGCATATTTCCTTTCATTTTTTACTATTTGACTCTGTAGCCTAGGTTTAAGGCACCAGTCTGAATATGAGTTCTGGTTGCATATCCATGGTCATCAAATTTCAATTTATCATATTTCCCTTACTGTTGTAACTTATTTATTAACATTATTTTATGTTCTCAAAGCCAACAATGCATAAAACCTCCAAGAATCTAGCCTATTAAGTGAGTTTCATTTGTAATTCTTGGTCTATCTTAAGATAACACATATATTGTAAAAATATCTTGCTATAAATTATGTATAATTTTATTAGATATTGTAAAGGACCACCTTGCTAGGTTTTGCAAAGCTTGAAGTGCAGGGGGGAAGTGTCAAATCTATCTCATGTTTGCTGGCCAACCCCTTTAAGTATTTGAAAATAAGAATTAACTACTCTTTAGATTAATTCAAGAACCAATTGGAAATCACAAAAAATAAACCATCACTATTGACCTCCTAGACCTATAGGTATCATTAATTAGTGAGGGCCCTAAAGATAGTTGGACATTTTTGCAATTTGAATGTGAGAAAGAAAAGGATATTCATCTTCCACCAAATTTTCCATTATAATTAGATGATTTAGATTTCATTCTACAAGTTCTTAAGTATATGCTGGCAAATTATTTTGCATTGTTTTCTCTAGACCTTCTAAGGGGATGCCACCCCCCTCCCCCCTCACAAGGGGTACCACCCCTTTGAATCCACTAGTTGCTATTGCCCTTGAACCCCTACTTTAACATTACATAAAAAATAAAAAATAAAATACATTGGGGGATTGTGCCATTCAATTATGTGGATTTTCATGGACCCATAATGTAGATAACATTTAACTTAATGGTTAGCCCAAGTTAATATTTTCTATGGGAATAATTTTTTAGAAAAGAAGGATTCATCATGGTAATTAGTGCTCTTATCTTGTATTTACTAGGTTTCACTTATAATTTATATAAATTTCTAGCGATGCCCATAAATTTGCCAAGGAAGTTAATACTTTCTAAAAAAAAAGAAAGGAAAAATTCACCATAAAAATTAATGCAGTTAGCTAGAATTCTCTAAGATTATATAGAAATTTTTAGGGGTATTTTCTTAAAGTTGTCATTGTTTTGCCCTCTTTTGTCAAACCCCTAAGATATTGATTTAAAAACTTTTAGAAATCATGAAACACAACAAGTAGACATGAAACATTCTTTAGATGTTGAAGCAAGAAAATGATGTAGTTTTGATAGTGCTCTATGAATTATGCAAGTAGGAATTAGATCGGTTATATTTTTAAATGAATTAGAGTTAGCTCTTAAATCTAACTCCAAAGAGTGAAAATGAAACATTTCATGGATTGTGTTTACACACAATAGTCACTTAGGAAGGGGTTGATTTGGACACAAATTTGAATTTGAATTTTGAAAGTTTGAGATTTCCTTCTACAAATTGTAGAACTAGCCCCAATGAAACCTATAGTTGTAAATAGGAGTGAGTATAGATGGAATTGGGTCAAGGTTAAAGAATTTTCTATACCCTAGAGACTTCATTCATTCTAGAAGTAACAATGTAAATTGTAATAGCGCACATTAAAAGAAGAAATATGTAATGTGGACTCAAGGAACTTCTCTAATATTAAGATTTGAACTAAGACAATTTTAGTAATTTAAGTGAGAACAGATATTTGTAAGCAATTAGTGAGAAACTAGAACACTAACCCTAACATTTCAACATTATTAATTTTTTTTAAAAATGTTTGCAGTAACATTTTAACATTACGGAATTGAAAAATAAATTTTTGAACATGACGTTGGGACTAAAAATAAAATAAAAAAACTAATAAATAGTGTCCTGTCTTGACAAATTCAAGTAAGTGACATGTAGAGAAAGAGACAACGTTGGATGCAACTCTCTTTTTTATGTCGTTACACATAAGACGAGAACTCTTTCAATAAGTGTTTATTTTGTATGACGTGGATGTTAAAAAAAGCAAAGCATTATAAAACTCTCACGTCTAGAGGAAGCAACTTTTTTAAATATATCACATGTCTAGAAATTTAAATATATATTAAATTATATTTAATTAACAAAATGACACCCTATAAACTTGTTTGCTTGAAAGTTTCAATGTGCTAAAGAGAACGTAAACTAATTTATATCGATATCGTGGAACATGTAAATTCAATTATTCATGTATTATATTCCTCAAATTGTCAACGTAAATTGGTACAAATACCATCCTAAACAATAAATAAATGAATTATTTAGAAGAAAGATGCTTTGGAATTGGTACAAATACATTAGTTTTAGTGACAGCAAACAGGGACTTTTTTTTAAATGAAAACAACTGAATTATATATATCATATTTTTATATAGTATATTAGAAATAGTTTTTAAATTAAAATATTAGAATTAAAAAATCTATTTCATCAATCAAAATGTCATAAAAAAATATTTTTAATATTAAAATTTGGTGAGATTTAATAATTACATGTTATTAAAAGATCGTAGTTCAATTATTTGTATACAATTGATGAGAATGATTGGATGGGTGATATAAAACTCTCCAATAATCTTGTGGATGATAAAAATCATGCAACAAAAAAATTATAAAATTTTCTTTATAAATCTAATACCAAAGAATGTTATTAGTCAACAAATTTGTTTATTATGTATTACAACTTTCATTTTACTTACAGATACTTTTTTTTTTTTTGGTTAGATAAGCTCTACCCATTTGATGGGGGGTAGGACCCAATGTTTAAGTTTAAATATTATTCTTAGTTAGAATGATGGTCTTTTCTAACTTTTTCTTCTATAACACCATCGACCCCTTCCTATTTCGTATTGCCTTGAGTTCTCAACGTTTTGCTTTTTAATGGACAAGGGTAAGCCCTTTTGTCTTGCTTGCGTGTCGAACAATATTCTTTCTTTGCATTGAGGTATGCTACTCTGGCTTACCTCTTTGTCATTATTATTTATGCTTATTCATAAATGGCTTGTTTGAGGTGACTTCTTCAAGTGACACTTCTATCCAAAGAGCGGATTTTTGGCACTTATCACATTAAACAACCACCACTGATTAATTGAAATTACTTTTGATGTGGCATTTTGTCCAGAGAGGGTACTTCAGATATGTGACTTGTCATTTACCATTATGTCTTGAGAAAATGTTTTTGCCAGTTTGAGTTGTATTACCAGGGTATTTTAAAGATTTTTTCTAGAGCCATCATTTCTTTTACTCACTTGTGTTATCCACGAGCATGACTAGGCCTTAAGCTTGTGAGAGCTACCAAAGATCTTGATGGAATCATTTTACTAGCTCCTTCCTAATCAAATGTTTTGCCATGGCACTCATTATTCCTCATGCCGTATTTTCCTTATAAATCTCTTATAGAAGGTTTTTGTAAATGTTGGCCACAAATCACATAATGGGTTCCACTTCCATTTACCTAACCAATTCCAAGGTTCAAGTAGCGTTTCTAGGTTTGGTTATTGATTGTTGTTTGTGTGGGTTGCTTGCTAAGAGGGATCTTCTAGCTTTGAAGGTTGTCAAGCTGGTTTTAGGGAAAAAAATATTTTTGTCCAGACGAAAATATTGCTTGAATATAGATATCAATTCTTGTTTTGTTGGGTGTTTGCTAGATCTCCATGTGTCGAAAGAGATGGTTTACAAAGTTTCAAGGAATGTTTTTAAATCTTGTCTATTAGTTGGGATTGAGGCAGATTTAATGAGTGCACACTTGGGAGAGGGTATTCCTCTTCGCCAACATGGTTCCATTATTGATATTCTACCTTTCATTACATACGAGGTGGATTCTACTTACTGGTTTCAATGCTTTCTCTCCAAATATGGCTACAACTTCCTCAAGCGTTGCTATCAGTTTGTACCAAAGCCAGACACATAGTGGGTGACAAGATTTGTTGAGTTTGAGAAGTGTTTTGGCTTGTAAGCTACTAGGTCTCAGCCTGTGAAGATAAGCCACATTTTTTGATCTTGAAACCCTTTTTTGTTTGTAGCCATTTTTGTATTTACATCAACCTTCTATTTATCAAATATGTTTATAATGTTTATGGGTTATAGCCCCTTTTTGTAAATGAAGTTTTCGTTATACAGTTCAATTATGGTTAAAGGGACCTTTTAGACAGTCTTGTTGGCTTCGTATTGTAATGTCAAGTTTTAGAAAATACTCTATATATAGTGACTTTTATTAAGTGGGACCATCTATGAATATATGACTAAAAATTTAATTGTCCATTAATGTCCTCAGGTTTTCCTATAATTTGTTGATTCTTTGTTAAATGATATTCTAAATTTCATATCGGGTTATCTCTATGGAATAAGATGGAAAATCTTCTGTGATTTTGTAACGCCCCTGCCATGCGACCCTAGAGGAAAACATACTAATGCCAACAACGAAACATTTTTTTATTTGCATTTTACACACTATTGTAATTGAAACACTTGATATAATCTAATCTAATCTAATCTAAGTCCTCTAGGATCTGTGACTACGTTACATAGTTCCCATTGTCTAAATTATCAAAACTATAAATCATTATAATAACCAATTCTAACATCAATTAAAATCACATCTACTCATTCCATATAATCAAGAAATCCATGAGATACAACCATAACATGAGTACGTAGAGATTAATTAATTCAATTCATTCAATTTACACGTACAATAACATTAGATACATAATCCATCTCATAATAGAGTTCACATCAACATACATCATTACATTTACATTTTGAACAGTAATGCCTTCTTGTTACATGTGAGGAGTGTACAACAAACATGGTACATGTTACATCAATTGTGATATAATACAAATTCCAGGTAACAAATCCCAAGAGAAGGTACAATGCAGAAGCCTTCAGATCAAGAGAAGTTGCCACAACACATACAAGGGAAGGGAACCCAATGGAGAACAAAGCACTTTCCACCCAACCATGTGGAACCCAAAGGTCCACCCCCCATACTAGGAGATAGCAAGGGTCCCACCAATACTGATAGACAAAGGACTATAGACATCAAAAAACTAACATGACACAAAAGCAAGCAATACAACATCAAACAATAGTGACTATACTTCCAGAGGCACATAACTATCCAAGTTAAAACAAAAGACAAGGGGATACATGGTTGCCATAGGAAGAGTGGCATCACATAGTTTGTCATAGGTTATCCAGGTAGATATTCCTAGGCCTTGATCCCCATCCTGGGTTATCCTAGTAGCCTCTATCGATCTTCGGCCCTTCATGCAAACCTATGTGGAATCAACATACCTATCGTGGAGGCAAGCCAATTGATTTTTCCATTCTAGGCCTTCTCGACTCATCTCAAGCCTATACGAGCACTTGAGCCCTGAGCGAGGGATTGACTTATCTTGTTTAATGTTATTGCTACCCAACCCCCTAGTTTATTTTAGGTTATCACTTGTTTACGAAACTTTTACAAAGGTTATCTAGGTGCCACTTTGTGTGCTGACCCCCATTGGAAGCCACTCCTCTACTGACAAAAAGAAAACCAAAGAAACTGAAAAAAAAAGCCACTTGCACAAACTCAAAGCTCAAGCAAATCATATAACAAGGCATTACCCCTCCCGCTTACAAGTTCCACAAGATCAACCACATAGGAAAATCTATTGTGCAAGGTTAATGACCATCATAAACATAATCAAGATAAAATCCCCAATATCAAGTTAAACAAATACATCCATAAAGAGAACAAATCACCCTAGCCTCTGGAAGACTCTAAGATTCATTTCACAAAATAACATAGAAATGAACAAATCCCACAATTTACTTCCACATCATACCCATTCACATAATTCACCTCAATAAATCAAACACTACTAACAAATAGATTCTAGAACGGGTTACAAGGAATCTCATTTCATGATATACAAATAATCATTTAAGTTGGTTCTTTCCTTCAATATATACTAATTTCCACTTATCTGGTTATAATTATGTCAATCTTGACTAGAATGAATTATATTTTTGTTTTCATATAAGTTTTAGCTATAAAATCTTGTATTAGGACATCAATATTTTCTTATCTATAATTATATATATATATACACACACACATATATATAAATTTACATATATAAACATATATATATATATATATATATATATACTGATTTTAATGAACATCTAGTAAACACTATGAGTTGTTCACAGTATAACTATTACAATACTTAAAGGCATGAATGTCTTATATGTATATATATAACACGTTACAGACGTTATTCATTAAATCAAGTTCGGATTTCATATATACATACCATCGATATAGAAAGAGAGAAACACCGAATGAAGAAACAATGAGACAAATAAGTATGGTTATCTTCGCTAGCATTGATATGTACGCATAAACCTTACCTTAACTGGAACTCACAGGTCCAATAAACAAGCAAACATTTTAGATGACTAATAATTTCCAAACAGATTCAAGGTGCAAGCGACATTAGCATACACACATTTGGGTGCTTATAAATTGCCAGAACGCATTAGCATGCATTGAATTAAATAAATGTGACTGTAAGTGAACAATAGATAATGCAACCTTATCGACTCACACAGGCTGAGAATACACTTCAATGCATGGAAAAAGGAATATCTACTGACAGGTGATGATAGCAAAAGGAACAATACAGACAACCATCAAATCAAGCATGATTGAAATAATGATAACCTACAGGAACCATCAGTTCCCCTGAATGGCATAAATTAGAGAATTCAAATGAATGGTCTCTATTGTCTAGATTAAACACAAAGATTTGAGGAGCAGTTTCGAATGGCAAAGACTCAAGTGAAAGCCCACAACAAATAAAAGAAGACCTGAATTGCATTGATCCAATACCAATGGCCAAGAAAATCCCATACATTGCAAGGTGAACAATATAAAGTGTAAAGTATTTTTAAGAAATAGACAACAATAAGCTGGGATAAAAGGTGTAGCTAGAGAAGGTTGCATATAGATAACTGGGTAAACCCACAAAAGTGGTTTACAATTCGAATGAGGAAGGAAACTTGTAAAAAATGACCCCATGCAAAAAAATTTCATTTTAGGGGTTCGAACGAACCAAAAGAGGGTTCACTCAAACCAGGGTTCGAGCGAACCCATTTAATGCATGTATGGAACAATCGGCCAAAAAAAAAAATGGAAAACCCCCCTTTCCTTGATTTTTGACCTTGTTCACAAAAAAATATTTTTTTGCACTTCGAAGCTTGTGTTGAAGATGAAAATGGTGGAGACTTCATAGAACCAACTGGAATCAGGTAGTCCTCAGAACAAGCTATCCAATGAATATAATTTTAATATGTTTTGGTTTTATTATGTATTTTTTTTTTAGTTTTATTAAACATAGGTTTTTCACCGAAAATCAAGCTCTATGTTCTACACATGTGGAAAAATAGCAGATTATCAATTTTATTTTTTTTGAAAAATATGAGTGCACCAGATATTGAAGTTCTTGATCCAACTAAAAAAAAATAGAATTTCGATACATACAAAAAAAAGTTATGCGTTATACGGTCGTGCTATGTCTGAATTCTAATTGGTTTGACTTCAAAACTTGATTAAAGAAAAAATATTCAATAAAAAACTATCTAACCAAGAGGAAGCACTAGATATCGGAGTTACAAATCTAAATTCGAAAGAATTGGAATTTTATCCTTCATGGAAAAAAAATTATTTGTTATACGGTGTCACTTTTTAATAAAAATGTTGTTTTATGAAAAAAACTAGTTTTCGAGGGACATGGAAAAATAAGTGCAATCTGATTCCAAAAATTTTGAAAAAAATATATTTAGAATCTACAGATAAAATATCACAAAACTCTAGTTTTCATCATCTTCAAATTCCTCACGGTTTAGCCGCTATAGGTGTCTGAAAGTGAAGATTTAGTTAAAAAAATTATTTAAGTGTCCAGTTTGGCCAAAAATTGTAAACTAGTATTGTGGGATCACCCAAATCAAAGTCTGGAGCCACCAAAAGGAGGGATAGTTATGTATCTCCAAAACAGGCTATCAAAACAGGGTCGATGACCTAGGTGGATAAATTAGATGAACGGTAGTAAACAAAAGCTTTCAAAAATCAAAATAGGGTAAATCCCTAATTCCATCAATTCAGCTAGATATCAATACCAAACTATATCAGCTATAAGGAGGCTCAAATTACACAAAATGAATTTACAGACAAAGCACTTGTTCTATTTAATATTAGTCTCCAAGAATTTACTATTTGGAAAGGCATAATGGAATGATAGAGCAATGCTTCAAAATTTAATAAGAAGCTCATAGAGTTCAGAAAAAGATAAATTATGAGAGAGGTCAATTCCTATCAAGACCTTTACTTATACAACATGCATGAGAATACAAAGACTCAAATCAATGGAGCAAAGCTATTTACACAAAGGTAGTTTATATATTTTGCTTAATTTTCCAAAGAACTAGAAAACACATTCACTACAATTATTTTCTTCATAATTTAAATTAAATATGGTAAAAGAACCTGGATTTTTCCGCTTGACAGGGGTGGTTTTCTTACAGGTCTTTCCACTTCCAACTTGTAATTGTAGCACCTTCCCAAGATCTCCAACAACACTAAAATCCCACTATCACTGTAAAACCCCCAAATCCAATATTTTTAAAACTTTTTTAGAAGAAGTTTCCATGAAACCCCAAAAAGGTTGTTCATAGAAAGAATGCAAGAATTAGTTTTTCCTCTAAGAAAAATAATCCCATTGCCCCTTTCCAGTTAACTCCACTACTTCATTTATTCCTCCACTTTCAAATTTTTATTTAATTTATCTTTCTTTTAAAATTTTAACCCTATCTCTAACTTACACACAATAAACCATTAATTTATTTTTCTTTTATATTTTCCTTTATACACAACTCACTCTACTTATTTAATTTTATAACTTATTTTCAAATCACATAGCTAAATGTATTTATTAAATATTTCATTTAACGGTAAATGTCAATTTATTAAAAATTTCATTTAACGGTAAATGTCAATTTATTAAAAATTTCATTTAACGGTAAATGTCAATTTATTAAAATTTATATAAATACTATAATATTTTGTTTAATTTAATTATTTGATTTAACAAAGGCTTTTATCTTTATTAGTCAAGGCCTACAACTTTGAAAATTTTAATTTAATGAAATAATCAAACAAAGCACAAGTCACAAGCATGACTCAATGATCGAATAGTCAAACAATACCAACTAGAAGCGAAATGAAGGTAAAACGACAACAACAAAGACAAACCAACACAACTGAATTACAGACGAGATGTGACAACAAACATTCATCCTCGACGAGGACTCTGGCTCAATGAGGGGGACCCAGTGTTACCTCTGAATCAACAACCTCCATTAGGCTTTTGGAATGCTCAAACTTGACAATTCAGGTGGAGTCGATGCCCTATACGTGCAACCTACAACAAAACATAGGGTCGAACATGTGCATAAGGAAAATAGTTAGTCACACCATGAAGGGAAAATCATAGCGTGGTAGGGAACTTGCAAGCGAGTAATGCAACCCTATTTCCCTTCACCAATACATAATAACTTATATCAAAACATGATAATACATACATCTAACAATCACATAACAACTAACTAATCTGTTAATTATGATATAAGTAGAAACATCATATATAACAGTGTCATCAAGAGTCACCATATCTAAACATCAAAGCATAACAATATCCAAATAACATCCAATAGTATCATAGTGTCCAACAAATAGTATCATAAAGTCTAGCAAACAGTATCATAAGGTCTAGATATAGTCCAAGTAGTTGTCCAAACAAAAGCAAACTGAGGGGGCATTATAGATTTATTTTGCATTTTATGTTAAATATTCTTAATAGTTGATAGCTCTTTCTGGTTTACAAACCCACAATTATGATTTGATGTACCTTTCAGGCTCTAACTCTTTTATATAGTTTTGTTGGGTGAATTCCTTTGAAAATGTGATTTGGTGCTATCTGTAAAATGCTGTCCTCTGGTTTACTTATGTTCCCTTTCCACTGTATTTAAGCGATAAAAATGATGGCTCTTTTGTCTTATAGATACTTTTTTATTATATGATTTTATTTTATTTAAGAAATAAATTCATATTTATATGTCATGTACTATTATTATATTATTTTCATTATGTAAATTTTAAATTTATTTATATTTTATATAAATACTTAATAAAAATAGTTAATTATTTTGGTCATCTTTATTTAGATGTTAGGAGTTTTTATTTGTGGTTGCTTTTTTTAGGTATCTTTTTCTATTATCTTGATAGTTTATGAATTTGACTATGTAAACAATATTTTTCTCATAAGTATCTTTTTCTATAATTTTTGATATTTAGAAAGGTATATATATTAATTAGATGATTTTATATGACTATTAGAAATATAATTTTTAATATATATTATTACTTATTTGATCTTAAATATGTATAAATTGTCATTTATGTTTAACATAATATTTTAGATTAGGTTAGATTTATAATCTTATCTAAGTAATACTAAATTCAAATTGCCCATGATAATTTGGCTCTCCAATTTGAATTTGAATTTAATTTTTTACTTTTAGCATTTGTATTTAATCATGTCATCCATGGTCATTTTAATCATTGATGTTGTTAGGATAAATAATTCATATAAGCATACAATCACAGTCACATCAAGGTGAAAGTGCAATAGTGTGTCCCATTTTTCAACATTATTGGGCCACAAAAATCATTATTTTTCAATATTTAGCACATTAGATATCAATCCACTTAGCAACTTTTTTAGAAGCTCTAGTTTTGAGCTATCCACATGCTCAAGGTTATTTGTGATTATTAGACCCCTATGCTTGGATATGGCATCTCTATTTCCAAAGCCATGGAATATAGGGTTTAACCTATTCACAAAAATATTCAAGGTGTTTCTTGTTGGGCTAAGATGGTCTTATCTTCCCTTTCATATTTGGTTTCTATCAACTGTTGAAATCATTGAAATAATTTAGGAATATTTATTTCTTTATCCCCTATACACAAAGACATATACTATCATCTATATGCATACTTTTAGTATATCTATACTTTAAGTATGGCCTACCATCTAATCCAGTATTGAAGCTAGGAGAGGGAATATTAAAACCATAAATAAAATAGAATACATAATTTTCATTATTATTATTATTTTGGGTTAGTTCACTTAGTTGAGGAGTGTTAAAGATAAATATTTTGTAGGTGATCAACTTTGTGGAAGAAAGCATCCCCATCATAAACTTTTTGAGGTTGTCTATGGAGAAATAAAAGGATGAAAGAAATTTGAGTTATGAGATGGGAAAAAATATGAGGCTATGAGGAAGGTTGGGGAGGAGAGTTCAATGTTGTTACAAAGAAATGGTTATTTGAGGACTAGTTTTTCCAAGGTAATTGCAAGACAATGGGTCCACTTTTGGCCAAAAATATGCTTTTTCCTTAAAAATTAGAGTTTGTTATAGTTGGGGTGAAGATCTAAAATACTTATATATAGGATCCAACATAGTTTAAAAATATAAATTGTATGATTTTGTTCCTAGTTTACAAACATGCAATTTATTTTAATACTCAAATGATAAAAGTTTGTTATATATGTAGGATGCATAAAAGTGACTATAGTGTCATAAATTGTCACCACTTACAATTTCATGCTAGGTTTGGTGCTTACTTTGACATATGTGTCTAATTTTATTTGTAATGTACTTGTTTTATCACCTTTTGAGAAAAATTGGTGCTATCCTTTATTACTAGGCCCTTTTAGGGAGAATTATGCCTAGACACTAGTGTGGTGTGCTAGCATCCTAATCGTACATGCAAAAAACCTGAATTCAAAAGTCAGCCTTGTTGTGATTAAGGATGTGACCTTGTTTCCCGACCCATCCAAAATGGTTACTTGGATATGTGCTTGATCTCATATATAATCAACCTCTTCTCTCCTTCACTAGTCGCGAAAAGAAAGAGAAAGTTATAAACAAAAAAAAGCAAGTGAGAGTGGAAGATTTAATACATAATTCAATAAATTTATGGTCTACAATCTACCAACTAATGAACTCCATTTTTGCAGAAAATTTATGTTCAAGTATCATATGATTTTTCTTAAATTTATTGTTATTATATTATTATTGCATGTATTAACACTTATAGGATCTCCAAGAAGCCTCTTCATTCTCTTTATATGTTTTTTATGTGGCAACATATATCCAAAAAGACTTTCAAATTTATGTGGTAAGATATGTCCTTGTGTTACTCACCACTATCATTATTGATTACTTTTCCTCTACTCCCCCAAGGGAAAACACTCTTTATCATCAATTATCACTACTATTATGGAGGTGGGAATTCCTACACAAGGTTTGAGTGAGGAAAACCATTATACAACACAATTGATGCAGGAGCATCCCTAGTTGTAAGATAATCCTGTACAATCAACCAAAAATATTTATTTTCCTACATTTCAGTCTGTAGCTCTATCTCAACGATTTCTTTTGCATTCTACCAAATTATTATTTCATAGCTCACGTAGTAGGATATAGATTCTAAATAAGGCCATCTTCAACATATCCAAATTTCTAGTGATTTGCATTTGTTTACAAAAAAATATCACTCAAGTAGAAGTTTATTGTGAATTCTTTATTAAAGCATTAAAGGCCTATCATGCCTAGGCTGGATGTGAGGAGCTTAATGAAACATCATTCAAGGTATTTTGGTCTCGAAGAGATTTCTTGGAGATATACATACATTTCCATTATTTTCTCATATTCTTGGCTAACTTACACGTTTGATCTTGTATTGGGGTTTGTAAGCCCTTGAGGTCAACGTGGATCATAATTGGATCTAGGGATTCATATTTAAGATCATTTGGAAGGAAGCTAGTTAGTAAGTTAGTTAGTTAAGGAGATAGTTAGTAGTTGATGACCAACCTGGTAGTTAGATCCAACTTTCTAGGTTGAGGATTGCAATAAGGAAATGTGCCAATTATAATATCTTGTAATGCCCTATGGTAGGCCTATGAGCCCTAGTCATTCCATGCTTGTGGCATATGATCTATGTAAGATTGCAAGTTGTTGAATAATTGATAATTCATGTTTGTTGAGAACTTCTTGTGCTATTTATGTTGTGTTAAACTTTAGGTTGCATGGTTGGACAGTCCTTTTTGGACCTTGCATCCATGGTTGCACCAAGTGGTATCAGAGCAAGTTTGTGAGTACTTGGGGAGAGAAGGTATTCCTTGTGGTGAATAGATCACTGACTTGAGGTAGCTTGCAAGTGTTTTCAATTTATCTCATTGACTATGAGGAAGTTGAGACCTTGTAGCTAGATTGTCGAATTGAGGTAGTTGCATTAGATCCAAGGGGAAGAGATGACACCAAGGAGAGTGCCTATTATGGAAAATGTTGCATGATGAATGGATGAAATGTTGGAAATGATGAGGGAAATGAGAGTCTAGTTGGATGTTGTAGAAGAAGATAGAAGGAGAGGTATAAACCAGTGTTACAAGACTCGCCTAGACTCGGCAAGTCTTGGCGAGTCCCGAGGCGAGTGAGGTTGGGCGAGTCTTTGGGACTCGGCTGCCGAGTACTCGCCAGACTCGCCGAGACTCGCGAGACTCATCGAGTCCTGAGCCAAAGACTCGGCCGTCAGTTTGTGGGCGTGTGTGTCAAAAAAAACACATTTTAAAGTTTCAGAACTGCTTAATTAAATGGCTAAATCTCGACCTTGATGTTTTTTAAATATGTAATTAGTGTCTTTAATTTACAATTTTTTTAATTAAATGGTGCGCGCCATGAAGGTTTGTGTGGTTTTGAAGGTCTTCATTTGGGCTTGGTGGCGGGGGCTCCGCCCCTCGACCCCGCCCTGTATCGCGACAGGGAGCGCGCCCAGGGCGCTGCCCCTCGACCCCGCTGGGGGCGCTGCCCCTTGACCCCGCTGGGGGCGTTGCCCCCAAACCCCCACAAGGGGCGCTGCCCCTTGACCCCGCTGGGGGCGCTGCCCCCAGACCCCCGCGAAGGGCACTACCCCTTGATCCTATTGGGGTGTTTCCCCCAAAACCTCATCAAACTATAGGTCTAAGCATGTTATAGGCCAATGATGAATCATGATCGTTAAACCTACAAAATACATATCCCCTGTTGTAAATCTTTGCATCTTTTGCAGTCAAAGCCATAATCAAGGATTATCTTGTTCCATACATTAGACAACAAAGCATGCAGTCTTGAAGGCTACAATAAAAATTTAATAATAAATTCCTCACTTGAATATACACACCAATCATTGAGATGCAAGAAAATATCATGGCTACATCATCATCTATGACCTATCTTAGACACTAGCGCATGACTTGTCGTGATGTTGGGATGAGTAATGCAAGCTCTTTTGAGCCATAGACTTATATTTTTAATTTTGATATTTGTTTTGATGCCATGGATTTCATATTCCATGAGTTTTGTATACATTTGACAATATTTATATATTTGAATGTGTTATTTCCTTCAGCTAAAATTTGCGTTTATACTTATGTGATCGATGTATGTTTGTGTATGAGATCATAGTAATTTCTATTTGATGATGTTATTGTGTCTTTAAGGTTTATTTATTAAAGGGTGCGTGAAACAAGTGTTAAATCCTTAAAAATCTCTGAATTTCTTGGGTTTTTCTATTTGCCGAGTCTTTGCCGAGTCTTTGCCGAGTCTGGGCACCGAGTCCGAGTCTGAGTCAAAAATTGGCTTGCCGAGTCCGAGGCGAGTCCGAGTCTTGTAACTATGGTATAAACCCTATACATGATGAAAGTGACGATGAATTAGATCATGCTGCAAATAAAAATGGAGAGAACCTAGAAGAAGAAGAAGATGCAAATTAGGTAAAGATGTTAAAAGCTATTTTTGAGATTGGCAAGATACCTAGAATTTAAATTTAAAATTACATGAGAAATTTAAACCCTGAGGAGTTGATTTATTGGATCAATGATATGGAAGAATACTTTGAGTATGAAGAAATAGAAGATCTAGAGAGATTGAGATTTGTAAAAACTAAGGTGAAAGGACATGCTACTGTATGGTGGAAATAAGTTCAATTAGATAGGAATAGGATGGGAAAGAAGAAAATCACAAATTGGGATAGGATGGTGACAAATATGAAGAATTAATTTATACCTACTGATTATGAGCTTGAATATTTGAAAATATTGTTGAATCTTAGGAAAACAGAGAAGTATATGAAGGAGTATACTAAAGACTTCTACAAGATTATCATCAGAGCTGGACACAGTGAAGAAAGAAAGGATAAGGTTGTGCAATACATCAATGGACTAAGAAAAAAAATCCAACAAGAGTTGAGCCTGGTGAAGATGACAACAGTTGAAGAAGCATACCAATTTGTGCTAAAAGTAGAGGAAAAGTTGAATAAGAAGTTTGAACAAAGATATAGAAGTGTAAGAGGAAGATTCTAGAGAAGTTAATCATAATCTGGAGAGAGAAGACCATATGTGAAGAAAAACAAGGATGGAAAACCCTACTATAGTGAAGAGAAGGACAATAATTCATACCATAGAGGAAGAGAGGAAAAAAAATTCTACCATAGTGATAGAGAAATTCACAATTCCTATTGCAATGATGGATATAGGAGAGATGAAGGAAGATATGAGGAGACTATTCAAAGTAACTTTTTTCAAGTGTGGAGGTGAAGGACATAGAGAATTTGAATGTTATTAGGGAAGTACTAACAAGAGGACTAAGAATACTGGAAGAACAACCTATGTGGATGAAGAACCTATTGGATACCCTAGTTTGGTTGGAAAACCAGAGAAAGGCGAATCATTAGTAATGAGAAGAACTTTGGTGCATGAAGAAGTGACTGAGAAACCACTACAAAGGAAGAATTTTTTTAGGACAAGTTGTAAATCTAAAGGAAAGGTATGCAGAGTTACCATTGATAGTGGTAGTATCAATAATCTATAGTGTGACTTTAAATGGAAAGAGACATATATATTGATACCTTTGGGAGAGGAGGACAAAAAGGAAGATTGTGGCATGATGACTATGTTTGGTAGATGGAAGGAATTTTTTGGAAGGATTGAGGCATGAGAACATTTGTTTTGCATTCATTCCAAAGAAGTGTAGTAATTAGGAGGTAGAGGATTCTACCACAAAGGATGAAGATCCATTGCACACTGAAGTAGTAGAACTGCTAACAAAGTATTAGGATCTCGTATCAGAGAATGTACTAGATGGATTACCATTGGTCTGAAGAATCATTCATCATATAGATCTAATATCTGGAGTAAGCTTTCTAAACAAAGTGGCACATAATATGACACCTGCAAAAAATGCAGAGTTAAATCAAAAAATACAAGAATTATTGAAGGGATTGATTAGAGAGAGCTTAAGCCCATGTGCAGTACCAGTTGTACTGGCACCAAAGAAAGATGGAGAATGGAGGATGTGTATAGACTCAAGAGAAATCAAAAGGATCACAATCAAGTATAGATTCCCTTTGCCAAGAATGGATGACATTATGGACTATTTGAGTGAAGAAAAGTATTTCACAAAGATTTCAAGCTAAAAAGTGGATATCATCGAATTAGAATCAGAGAAGGAGATGAATGGAAAACCACATTTAAGACTAATGAAGGGTTTTATGAGTGGTTACTGCTTTTGGATTGACCAATGCACCTAGAACTTTCATGAGGTTGATGAATGATGTACTAAAGCAATTCTTGGGTAATTTTGTTATTGTTTATTTGGATGATATTTTAATTTTTAGTAAGACTAGAGAAGAACATTTGTGGAACATCAGACAAGTATTATAGAGATTTAGGGAGGAGAAGTTGCTGATAAAAATCAAGAAGTGTAGCTTTATGAAGATAGAGTTGGTGTATTTGGATTTTGTCATTTCTATTAAAGGATTGAAGATGGATCTTGAGAAGGATAGAGTAATCATTGAGTGGCTTACACCAGTAAACATTGAGGAGGTAAGATCATTTCATGGACTAGAAATTTTCTACTAGAAATTCATAAGGAGCTTTAGTATCGTTTGCACACCCATGATAGAAATAATGAGAGGAGTTAGGAAGGACTTTAAGTGGACATACGAAGCACAAAGAAGTTTTGAATTGATGAAGAAAAAGGTGACATAGCAACCAATGTTAGCATTACTTGATTTTGATAAAGTATTTCAAGTTGATTGTGATTCCAGTGGAAATGCAATAGGATCAGTGTTGATGCAAGAAGGGAGACCAATAGCTTATTTTAGTGAGAAATTGAATGATACTAGGAGATATTCAGTTTATGATCAGGAGTTCTATGCCATAGTTCAAGCCTTGAAGAAATGGAGACATTATTTGTTGCCTAAGGATTTTGTGTTGTACGCTAATCATCAAGCCTTGCAATATTTGAACAGTCGGGGTAAGTTGAACCAGAGACATATGAGATGGGTTAAATTCTTGCAGAGTTATTCATTTGTGTTGAACCATAGGAGTGGCAAGTCAAATAAAGTTGTAGATGCATTGGGTAGGAGAAGGAATTTTCTGACAAAAATGAAGATAGAAGTATTGGGATTTGAAGAATTGAAACATATGTATGAGGATGATCCATATTTTGCTGAAGCATGGAAGGCATGTAAGGAACTAGTAGTAACATATATGATTCGATGGTTGGATTATTTCATTCAAGAAGAGATGTTCTTGAAATTAGTTGTGTATTCCAAGGAGTTCCATGAGGGAGAATTTGATTAAAGAGAAGCATAGTGGAGGACTAGTAGGACATTTTGGGATAGAAAAGACAATAAATTTGGTGAGTGAACATTATTTTTTGTTGCAAATATATAAGGATGTTAGGAAGTATGTTCAAAATTGCAGAATTTTTCAATTAGAAAAGGGGAGTAGTCATAATACTAGATTGTATAAGTCCTTGAAAATATCGAAGAGACCTTGGGAAGATATAAGCATGAATTTCATATTGGGATTACCAAGAACATAGAGAGGATATGATTCTATAATGGTGGTAGTGGATAGATTTTCTAAGATGGCACATTTTATTCCTTACAAGAAGACTAATGATGTTGTGCATATTGTTGACCTATTTTTCAAAGAGATTGTGAGATTGCATGGGTTACCAAAGAGCATAGTTTTAGATAGGGACACCAAGTTCATGGGGTAATTTTAGAGGACATTGTGGAAGAAGATGAAGATAGGATTGAAGTTTAGATCAACGTATCAACCAAAAATAGATGGAAAAACAAAGGTAGTGAATAGGATTTTGGGTAACTTATTGAGATGTTTGGTTGGAGACAAGGTAGGAAACTGGAACATAGTTCTACCGCAAGCACAGTTTGCATATAATAGCTCAATAAACTAGAGTACAAGGAAGACATAAATGATAAATGGTCTTTCTTGTATAGCGGGTTGTAAAATAGGAGTAGTGAGGTAGTATTTCAAACTTTCAAAGGCCTATTTATAATCCTCATTCCAATTAAATTGTGAGTCCTTCTTAAGAAATTGTGTACAGGGTAATGTCCGATCTACCAAGGATGCCACAAAATGATAGATAGATTGACCTCTTCTTTGTAAATTACACAATTAAGAAATGTTTTTAGGAGGTTGCATGCTAATGATAGCATCAATTTTCTTTGTGTCCACCTCGGTGCCTCTGTGGGATACTATAAAACCTAAAAGTTTTCCACTATCCATACCAAAGACAAATTTTTTTGGATTCAGTCTCATGTTATACTTATAGATTCTTTCAAAAAATTTCCAAAGGATGTTAACATTATTTTGACACGTTAAATATTTGGATAGAATTTATCATCAACATAATATTCCAAAATCTTATGTATGTAATCGTGAAATATCAATGTCACGACTCTTTGATATGCTGCACTTGCATTCTTTAATCCAAAAGGAATAACCACCCAAAATAATGTTCCCCAAGCTCTAGTAAATGATGTCTTATATTGATCTTGAGGGTTGATAAAAATTTGATTATATCCAGAAAATCCATCCATGAATGACAACAAAGCATGGCCTGCAGTCGAATCTACTATCATGTCAATATTAGGAAGGGGAAAGTCATCTTTTAAAGATGCTTTATTAAGGTCACAAAAATCCATACACATCCTAATATGATTATCAGGTTGTGTGATTGTGACAATATTTGAGATCCATTGAGAATAGGCAATAGGACGCATAAAGCCCCAGCTTCGAGGAGTTTTTCAATTTCAGCCTTAACCAATAAAGCTATCATAGGATTCATCTTGTGTATCTTTCATCTTACTGGTTTAGCATCTTGTTCAAGGACTATGTTGTGTGTCACTATCTTAGCATCAATACCCGACATGTTCGAATAGGTCCATGTTGGAAATAGGATGCCATTTAATTGCAAATCCTAAACATTAATTATTTCATGTATCTCCTAAGTTCTTGGAATGTGTTCAACAACACTAAGATTAGGATGAGATTAATATTTGATGAAATAAATCATGAAATTGACATTTGTAGTTATTCCTAAATAATAGGAGCATGTGGATGCACACATGGTAAGGTGACACTCACTTTGAGTTTAGTTAACTATTTAGAGTAAGAGATAAAACTTCTGAATGCATGTAAAGATCCTAGGAGTTAGGGTTTGATGTTTGCATGCATGAAGTTCAGTTCAGTTCAGTTCAAAATCAGTTTAGTTTAGTTTAGTTTAGTTTAGTTTAGTTTAGTTTAGTTCAGTTTAGTAATGGTTCAGTTATCTTTAGTTGCATGCAAGTGCATGTTGCATGCATGTTGGTTATTTTGAGTTGCATGTAGTTAGCTTTAGTTAACTTGGAATACATGGATAATAACTTGAGTTGTATGATAGATAACATGGAATACCTCTAGTTAATAGGGGATGACCATTCTTGCATGAATGGTGTTGAGTAAATGTTTTGGTTAACAAGAAATCACTTGGAGCCAACTTGGGTGCCCAAGATTGACGAGGGAGCAAACCCAAGACACAGAAAAACACTCATAGAATAGAGAATAATCTTTTATTCAATATTATGAAATTCTTACATGCAGAGGATCACAATCCTCGAGCTCTGTGATACATGCAAATTACAGACTTACAGAAAATTACCTAGATTCCCCTTTTGCAACATGCGAACTCTCTTCCACAAAAAGTTACCCAAAAATAAAAAATTAGCCCCTAAATAGCCCCTTTTCAGTTTGGAGCCAAAAATAACATTCAAGATAAGATTTTGGCAATTTGGCACCAAAAAGTACAATTTGAAATTCAAAAACTAAGTCCTAATTCAAAAATTGGCAATTTTCCAAAAATCGGCCAACTTCCGGAAGCCATAACTTTTGATCCGGGACTCCATTTTTTGAACCGTTTGCACCGTTAGAAAGGTCTCGGAGTGAATAACATGCTAAGAACCTATTCCATTGGTTATGATGATTTCTAGGCCTGTACGAGACTATTTAGTGCCTCAAACTAGACTCAAAAGGTTTTTCAGGGCAAAAAGAAGAAACTGGAACTTGAATAACTTTCAAACCGTGAATGATCTTGATCTGATTCTTTTGAAAAAGTTCTTATTTTTCCATCATGAAACTTCCCATAAATTTTTGTCTTCCCACGCCTTAAAATTCCCATCTGCTAAAAATAACAGTTGAGCAGAAAAAGCAGAAAAGTAGTTCTGAAAGTTGGAAACTCTTAATCGACGAAAAGGGTATCTAGAAATGCAAAAACATCTACAAAAAGCAAACAAAAGGAACATAAATAGAAATCATCTTTTTGGGTGATGCAAGATTGCCCTCACACCACTAGATGCTCCTACATTAGACACCTAGGGTAATTTGAGAAGTGACCCCGTCACGTCTCAGATGGTTGAGGAAAACCCAAACGGTCAACCTCTACCTTAGACAACCAAGAAGAATCTTCCATAGGCCTTCCTTTCCATTTTACCAAATATTCTTCATACTGCTTGTTTCTGGTACTCCTTCCTACATGGCTATCCAGGATTTCTTCAATCTCCTCCTTCTCTGAAGTAGGTGCTGGAATGCCAAAAACTGCTCCATTGTTGGTGTTTCCTCTGCACCACCTTCATGATACTCTGTCAAATCTGAAATATTGAACACAGGGGAAATGTTGAATCCATTCGGTATAACTCTACCTCCTTATGCATTCCCTGAATCATGTCTCTTCAAAATTTTATAAGGACCAAACTTCTTCATCTTCAGTTTGTTATACGTTCCCACTAGAAACCTTTCTTTCCTCAAGTGGACCATCACTTCATCACCAATTTGAAACTCCTTATACATCCTCTTCTAATCTGCCTTAGCCTTAGACTGCATATTCATCTTATTAATATGTTCTCTT
>VDFB02322895.1:0-23601 GCA_007258455.2 Sequoia sempervirens
CATACTTGTTTGGATTTAGGCTCGGGTACCCGATCTAAAGCGCGTACGCATTTCCTGTGATTTTTTTTTTGTTTTGGCCAAAACTTCCCCTCTTCGTGGACCCAACTTCTTGCTTTTACCCACTTACTTTTGTTATATAATTATGAACAAGTGAATGGAGTGGACGTTATTGATATTTTCTTAATTTATGAGTATGTACCTATTTATGTATAGGTGTTTGTCTATAAGCTAGTTTGGGATGACTTAATGTGTATAGGTTTATGGACCCCCCTATGTGTTATTGTAACTAGATTAACACATCTTTCCTATGTTAACCCTTAGGAGAGTATGTGTTGGATAAATGTTCTTTTACATTATAAATGTAAAATTTTTGAACCAAGATTAATATAGTAGTTGACTTATATTGCTTCACAATAGGGTTGAGAGGATACTACAAGGGCATAGGTAGAGGACAATGGTTCTGTTAAGTGTAGCTCATCCTACTCATCTTGAGGTTATCACCAAAATTGTAAAACCTATGACCTATTCATAGATAATCTTATCATTTCTCTAACATGATAGAAGTTGAGGATCATGATCCACGAAAAGAAAAATATTCATCTAAAACATAGGGTTAGCCAACTTGCACCAATAGCATGTAGGGGATATATGTTAGGAGGTACCTAGTTTCATAGGGTTTGGATAGGATTTTGCTAATGGCATGCAGACAATGGAGGCCATGATTTACCCATCTCTAGAGTTGAGTATTTGCATTTGTATATCAAAAGGAATGTGTGTGCTTTGAATGTTGTTTCTTGCATGAGGTATGGTTCTCAAGGTTCCAATTGTTAACTCAACCTAAATGATTGATAGCATAGGTGCTCAGAGTCTCATGTGAGGTAAAACCATAAGATAATCTTATTATATGTATCTAGTTATAAGGCGACTCAAATGTTTAGTGGTCTATAGAAATATTATTAATGATCACACGTGTTATGTATTGTTACTCTTATGCTCTTTTTTATGATGATAACAAGTAGTGTGGGATTTGATTATCTTGTCAACACATATATTTAGGAAATAAGATAAGGATGAACCCACTGTGTAGTATGGGATGTGCTTATTTTTATTTTCCCTATGTCACCTTACTATAATTATCTTTGTGTATATGTGATGCATGTATAAGTTGATCACTATATATATGTATGCAATGCACATATAAGTTGGACATTCTATGGTTTTAATGCTTGCTTAGTATAGATGTTATACATACACCTATCTAGGATATGCTTTCAACATCATATTATTTTATGTGGATTGAATTGAAAATATAAGCTCATTTAAAGGTTGAGGTTAAATATCTCATCCTAGTTGTGTTGATGAATTCTATGTTTGGTGTGCAAACTAAAGAGTGTTTGATTCCCAAAAAGTGATACATAGGTATAGCCATTTTGAATGAAATCTTGAGGAGTAGGTTTGGGCCTAGGGATTGATCATGATATGTGACTATTGTATTTAGTGCAAGATTGTATAATTGTGGTATAAAGCTACTACACTTGCTATGGTTTGGTATGATTATGAAGCTAGCACTTTTAAATTGGAAAGAAGTTGCTTGGTCAATTAAGATGATATTGAAGATGCAATGAAATTGATTCGACAAAATACTTGGTAGTAACCAAGGGTAGTTATTATAGGTAGCTTAATTCTTATATTAGTTTGTACATGTAGCATAATTGTCCTAAATTATTATGGTAGGGGAGGTTATCATCAATAAAGTATATTGACATATCTTTCACTATTTTAATGGGACACATAACAAAGGCCATTCATGCATTCCATTAAATGGATGAGGAGGAAGACAACCTTTAGGATAACTAGTCATAATAGGTATTGCATGGATAGATCTAGTAGCTTGGGTTTTTTTTAGGGATTAATAATAACGAATTGTGCATTTTCTCTTACTAGAATGATCTTTTTTTAAGGCCTTTAAGCATTTGATAAATAGATTGGGGGAATTTAGGAATGCAATTGATAGATTGAAGACCTTTAGACATTGAATAGATTGATCAAGAGTCTATAAGAACTTGATTGGTAAATTAAGGACCTTTAGATATTTTGATAAATAGGTCGGGGCCCATTAGGCACTCAATCAATAGATTGAGGATCTTCAACCATCCAATTGATAGATCACAAGCCTTTAAGCACTCTTGTGATGTAGGATGGTGAGGGAGTCAATGAATAATCAAAAGGTTCATCCAATGAAGGGAGAGACAAAGGATAGTGAACCACTCCATTATAACTTTCTAAGATAGCACAAAGAGTAGATGATAACAATGATCAACCACTCAATGTAACTTGTAATAATAAATCACATGGTAATTTATTAACTTGCTAAAACATAAAATATTTTCTAAAATGTGGAGGATAAACATTTCAAAAAAGAATTACACATGTTGATATTGGACGTACAAATCATCAACCTCATTTGATATAGTGTTAAGGATTGAGAGATGTTCATCCCACCAAAATCATGTAAGATTTAAGCCCTACCTCATCCCTTATGATATCAAACCTTTGTATTATACAAAATTCAATTCTCGTAAACCAAACATTCTTATAAATATACCAAACATATTAAATTATCAATCTATCAAAATCAAACATTTTAAAATAAATTTAATCATCTACACAATACACTTGTTTTTAGAATTCTCTAAAATAACACAAATTTCCAAAATGTACGGCATCCTAATTCAGTTCATGAATTTTGATTATATGTAAACCCTCCCTTATAATATTTTTGACATGAATTTCAGGTCAATCCACAAGAATTACCCAACCAATTAAACAATACATATTCCCAAATCTAATCATTACAAATTTAGCCTAGCAATTTAAAAACTTAGCACGCCCTTGACGAGGATAATTTATTAAAATAGAAAAATAGAAAGTGGTTACTTGTGGGCAATACTAAATTATGCCCAAACGTTTGAAAATAGCAATCCAAAGAAAAGAAGACACCTGTGGCTATCAGTTATGGTTCATATATTCTTTTATATAAAAAAATATAATTATTGTGCAATCATGCTTCTTTCTTGTTTACCAAGTAATCCATCTTCACCTAATTTTCACCTAATATTATACTACACCAATCTAAGTCAGACACCCTTTATAATCCTGCTTTGTCCTCTCACACATTCTCCACAATCTCTCGTTTTCATGACATCACATTTTAATATAAATTCAGTTCAAAGAATATAACCTTGTAACCTTCCAACAAGAAAAGAATACTGTTATAAATAAAGGAGAATAATATATTGTCATAGCCCTTACAGTGAGCATAAGAATTTGTAGCCATTTTCACCATGGCTATTCTCTCTGCAAATTCCAAGAGGGTATGTGTAGTGGGTGCTTCCACTTATGTAGGAATCTGGATTGTTAAAGGACTTCTCCTTAGGGGTTACACAGTGCATGCAACATTTCAACATGGAGGTTGGTTTATAAGTTTAACTGTATTGAAATAATATTTTCTAATGAATATGTCCCAATTAGATTGTAAGAATCTGTTGTATAGAATATAGAACATTAAATTTTTAGGAGAAAAGTTATTAGTTGGTATGAGTTTTCTACAGTCCATGAAAATATATTGTAAGTTTTTGGATTCAACTGTGTATGTTTTTCAATCTACGTTTCAGATTACATTCAGTAATCCACCATCAGAAAAAAAGAAAAGAAAAGAAAAGTCATTAATTTTCCTTAAATTTTATAGAGGCAATGAACATGTTATCTCATAATAGTTGTCAGTAGATGCGTTCAATGAATTTCTGTTAAGATTTATTGGAACATATTTGAGTATATTAAGAATGTGTTGTAATGGGATACAATTCCGATGCTTTCACTGGTAACAGGAGGAGAATCACATACAACAAGAAGGCTGATTGAAATGGGGAGAGCTAATGAAGGACTGAAAATATTTGCAGCAGATGTGTTGGACTATCATAGTATTGTAGATGCTCTGGAAGGCTGCTCTGGTCTCTTCTATGCATTTGATCAGATTCAAAATGCAGCTGGCTATGATGTAAGACTCTCTTCCGGGACAAGAAATTGTGATATATAGATAGTTTTAAGAAATCGTAATGTTGTCTATACGAAGCTTCTCTTCCAGCATCTTAACACAAATTCATACAAATTGTTTTCAAATATATATAATGTTGTTACAGAAATGTGCACATTTGTATGCCTGTGTGTTATTGGATATATTCTAAGCTCACAGGGAGGATTAATAGTGAAAAGATCTTCTAGACTTCCTCTTTCAACTTAACTGTTATTGATTTCCTGCCACAAAGATAGGATCTAGATTGCAGAATTGAAAAGAGGTTAATGCCATGAGGTTTTCCTATCATGGTAAATATAGATAAGTAAACAGCGAAATAATAGTGTAATTGGTTGAGTAGAATTGGTGAGGGTGATGATATGTTCTTTGGCGATGAGGTCAGGATCATGGTCTGGACAACTTTGACAGAATGGATACCCCTCAGTCCTTGGTTTTCAGCTTCAAAGAGATGTCAACATAGACTCATACTCCCATATCAAATAACAAAGTGATCTTGTGAATGATATAAAAATAAATGAATTACAAGATATACTTTTAACATCTTAACTCAAATTCATACAAATTGTTTCTATATATGCACAATGTTGTTACAAAAATGTATGTGTATTTATATGTGCTCATAGCGCCCCCCCACCCAGAGCTTTCCCCACCACCCAAGGCCAATCCCACCATCCATATTCTATTGGGTGATGGGGTTTGTAAATAGTAGGTAGGGTCTTACTGGGTGGTGGGGTCTGCCTTGGGTTGTGGGGTCTTGGAACCCCTAAAATTCAGTTGTGTCTGTGTTATTATTATTAGATATAGTTTAAGAAAAAAAATAGAGGATTGATAGAGAAAGGAACTTCTAGTGTTGTACAAAGACATCTGCAAGATTTCTCTTTCCACTCAACTGCTGTTTACTAAAATTGTCTAAGATATACAATATTGTTAATATCTTTATATGTATACGAGTATGTAGGTCATTGTGCTTCTAAAATAATGTTTGTGGGAATTAAAGAAGCATTTCAAAACATGCAGGAGAGGATGGTAAAAGTTGAAGTTAGAGGAGCTCATAATGTGTTGGAAGCATGTGCCCAGACAGAGACCATCAAGAAAGTAGTCTTCACTTCCTCTGTGTCTGCTGTCATATGGAGAGGGGATCAAAAATCCACTGAAGATCTTGATGAAAGGTTTTGGAGCGATGAAGGTTATTGCAGAAAAAATAAGGTAATGAACACTCATGAAAAAGTATTTTTTGGTTTTAAGATTTTTAGTAGTACTATCTATTAAACTGGAGTACTAGTCTAAACAACTATGTATATTAATATAAAGGCGTGTCAATAATAAAAAAGAAAGTGATATAAATTTTAAAAATTGGGGTGATTTTAAACTTATATGAACGCTTGTGATTTGAATATGTTTTGCCATGTAACCCTTGTAATTTCTTTAACACTTTAATTATAAAGCATTCAATATCATGTGTTATGCAGCTGTGGTATGCCTTGGCCAAAACACTGGCAGAAAAGGCAGCATGGGCACTGGCTATGGATAGAGAACTAAACATGGTAACTGTAAATGCAGCTCTGATTGTAGGACCTGGATTTTCTAGCCATAATTCAGCATCTACTTTAGCATACCTCAAAGGTTGGATCTGAGACACAAACACTGATTGTTCATGCCAACAAAGTTATAAAATAAATAATATAATAAGACATAAGCAGGGAAATTGTTTTTGTGAGTACTGATCTTCACAAGAGAAGCGTATACAAGCCATAAATCTAAGAAATGCAGCATTTTCTGTTATTAATATCATTAATGAATGTTATAATGTTAATCTTGGCTGAAGTTATGGGTAGCCTTAATATCATGTAAGTTTGGACCATCTTTTAAAATTTTTAAATTAGGGCTACACTATAAATGTTGTATCATGGCTCTGTAATTCACTGTCAGAAAATTCACCGTCAGCAATTCATGACAAGAAAATTCGCGGTCATGACAAATTCATCACAAGGAAAATTCGTCACCAAAATTTCAAAGTCTTGGAAATATATATTAAAAATGTTAATGCGATGAATTGATGAATTTTCCACTGCAGTGAATTGCTGGTGGTGAATTTTCCTTGTGATGAATTATTGACGAATTGCTGACGGTGAATTTAACAAAAAGCACAACTTCCTTATATTTCTTATATGGGGATTTAAATTTGGATCTCTTTTATATAACAAGGATTGTTGTTATAACTTTGCATATGTTCTGCTGATTCAACATATTCTGTTCTTTTTTTTTCTTATACTTAGGAGCAGCACAGATGTATGAGGATGGGGTGTTAGCAAGTGTGGATGTGAGATATGTTGCAGATGCTCATATCTGTGTATTTGAAGACCCATCTTCCTATGGAAGGTACATTTGTTTCAATCAGATTGTTAACTGTGCACAGAATGCAGTGGATCTTGCTAAAAGTTTGCGGCCACTTGTGACATTACCAGATAGGTGAATTACAAAGTATTCTATCATTTTAAGTGTATATATATGAGGATGAGGGTAAGATTATATCTTTGATAGTTGGTCAGATGTTTTTGATGCAGTTGGGAGGACTCAAGGGTGTATCCTAAACGTTTAAGTAACAGAAAATTGAACAAGTTGATGGTGGGCATTGAATGTCATACCATGCAGTTGGATGGGAACCAATTTTAGTAATTTAGTATGCATATATAAATGTTTAATCTTTTGAATATGGCTTGCTTAGGGCAAGTTGTAAAGTCAAAAGTATTACGAAATTTGGCATGTATGTATATCTTAACAAGGCACTTTGTTAGGCCACATTCACCTCCATATGGATTGGAAATGTCTCCATATTATGAGGTTAAATCAGAGATACTGATAAATACTTCATTTCATATGAATATAGCTTTGAGAGGTTAAATCAAAGATGTAGTTTCACCTATAAAATAAATGGAAAGAAATGCAGCTTATTAAAGTAAGTCTTGTTGCATGTGAATAAAAGCAAACTTTATTTATTGTAGAGTTATATATTAATTCAAACATAATAAGTTTTATTTATTGTTAAGTTGTAATTTTATTCGGTATTAAATATGTTTTAAAAGTTTTATTTGTATAATTAAATTTTAATTCAAGCAATAAATATATTTTAAAAAAGAAGTATATAATCATATTTTTTCTATTCAAAGTAATTTAAATATGTTATTATAGAATAAAAATGTCTTTATTAATAAGCACATTTTAGTAGATTTAAATATATTTATTGTGTAATCACTTTTTAAATTAGAGTATTATTAGTGTTAACATCTAAATGTGTTAAATTAAATAGTTGATAGGTATAGATATTTATAATTTGTTGATCAAACACTGTAACACTATATATTTATAATTTTTAAGAGCTATTATATACATTAGTTGGCAACATGCTTATAAATATTTTATATTTTAGGATAGCCTTCAAATAATAGTTGTGGTAATATTCTCAATTTTTTGAGAGATTTAACTTGATAAATAGAAGCGAATGTTAAACCAACCCTCTCTACACCACTAATCTCCATTGTTACCCTTTACAACATTAGCCCTTATGACTTGTGTAAGGTTGAATTTCACGTCATTTTGATGGGGATTTATGTATGATCACATCTTGTAACAATTGGAACAAGGATAAACTTTGGATTATTGATGTGTGACAACACACCCACATAATTATCAAAGTAGTATGACAATGAACTATATCCTCTATAGTACCAAGTGCTCCATCAACTAAGCTAGCATTCAACTGCAAATTGCACATCAACATTACATTTTTCCAACACATAGTAGAATCGCTCTATATGCAAATGATCATCATCAACATCATACGATTCTATATGTTGGGTACATGCAAACACACTACATGCAAATAGTATAGTGAGTGACTTTAGCACTCTCTTATTGTAGAGATTGACCATATTATTTGTGGCACATAAATTTAGAGATGCTTCAAATCATTACATGCTCCTCAACACTTATTGAGAAATTTGTTTGACCGATTTGGATTTTTAAGTTCTTGTATGTTAAAATTGTATTATTTTAATGTTTTTAAACATTTCACATAATTTGACTTGTTTTATATCATGCCTTTGTTTTAAAAAAAAACATATCCAAAGTCACAACTATCTAGAATGTAATCAATAATGTTTTACCATAAGTGTTTCCCACAAACATAAAGTGTACATTTTTTTAAGAAAATATAATTACCAAATTTTCATACATGTACACAAAAAAATTCTATAAAACCTAGAAATACAATGGGATACACCTACATATAGTGGTAGATCTCATAGAAGAAGTAATTAGGTGAGATCATCAACATGGATAATCAACTTTCTATCATAACATTTTATGCCATGTGATAGAAACAATTGTTTCAAGCATTTTTTGAATAACAACAAAAAATTTGGTTCCTATAAAAATCATTTCATTGATGAGAATATTTTGAATATGTTTGATATCTTTCTACAGAGAAATTATTGATTAACACTCAAAGGTCACATATTCTTAATATGAAGTTTGAGTATGTGTGAACTATAGTGGCATGTATGTTGATTGTAGCAACTTCTATTGGTTCAAGTATCAATAAGTGCCTTTCTCCATCAACTGACTTATTGTTCATTACATGCCTAATACTACTGATTAGTTAAGATTTACATGTTCCAATAATTCTTTGGATTATCATCTTAAGAGGTTCATCATTATTATATAATTCAAAATATCTCATGATTTTATCAAATGAAATGTATTATTTACCACTCAAATTACTTGAAGGATTCAATTGTTGATTGAATTCTCTTGAATTAGATTTCCTAATTATCATGACTATAAATTGTATGGATATTTCTTGCAAAATATATGGCAATTGGTATTGGTTCCAATCATACATTTCAAATTCTTGTCAATCAAGAAACTCAATATCATATAACTAAACATCTTGTAATGAAGCCAACCTCTTGACATAACTTTTCACTTGACTCCTACATTGTCAGATGGAATGATATGTTTTTCAAGCTCTGCATTATCAATATTAATAGTTTTTCAATAAATAGGTTATGGTCAACATGTCGGGCATGGTATGCAATTTATTAGCTCCCAATGTTGAATAAAGACTTGTTGATCAACTTCAATATCAACTATGGTGTTGTGAAATGGTTATATAATAATAACTCACTCCAACACAAAAATCATATTCAAGTGAGACACTATTTAGAATTGAAATATATTTAGGCCAAACCCTAGTAATTGCTACTATATTTCATACTTTTATTGGTAATGGACCTATGACGTGGAGGATATGACCAAGATCTTGTAACTTTTAACATAGACAATGATCTAATCGCATGAGCTAATCTATACATGCATGGACAAATTTTATTTCAAATAGATCACCATCATAGTTCAAACATACCTAATATAACACCTTCAATTCAACATTTAGAAAAAATTGTACAATGCACTCAATAAGAGACAACTTTAGCAACATATGACATGTTTCTTATGCATGTCCAAAAGAATATCTTAGCTAGAAAACTTCTATAACACATGGTGCAAGATTATCTATGCTCTTTGAATAATTTTCTACTTTAGATACATATCATGTAATATATTTTAAAATTTTATGATAAAGCAATATTGGTTGATAAATTAAGTTTACCCTTCATATGAAAAGCATATCTATGTTATGAATACTTACTCTCATTATTTTGTGTCAATAAATATATTTTACATTTGTCTTCACTAGTAAATAATTTGGATTCACTCTACAACTACCAAGGAGCGTTATAATGGTAAGAATTGATTGGGCTCTCTTTTTTGCAAACATGTATCGAAGATACATTTAGAAAACTCATCATAATTTAATAAATCAATTTCTTGTGCCACACAAATTGGTAGATGAATCACCACTTCTTGAATATAATTTTCTATTTAATGCTAGTTTATCATCACAAACCACTCATATACAAATGAAATAACACATGTTTATTGTAAATATTGGAAATAAAAAGATGACCAATACATTCAAAAAATTAGAAAAAAATGTATAATAAGAACATGAAAATACTCAAATTTCAAGATTGTACTATGTAAGATCATATTAATATAGTTAGTTGTATGAACATAACATCAAATTATTAGAATATTTTACATAGCTATAGTTACATTCACATAATTGAAATATCCATTTTAACTTAAATAACAAAACTACTACAATACTTAAATAATACAACCTTGATTGGTTCATGAGAATTTGGCTCCACAAAAAAGCATGCATCATTAAAAATAGCAATAGGTTGTGTTTTTTAGTAAGATGTGTTGTCATTGATGTCAAATGTGTATGATGAAGTGTGCATATTCTCTAGAGATATTTGTTGTATAGTTGATATGTGTTGGTACTAGTCTACAATGATGTATAAGGAAAATGGTGACCTAAGTGTGATGCAAAGGATGGAACATATGTTATGATATGTTTACAACATGTTTACATTGATATCATCCTTGTTTGGTGTACTACACATAATGATAAGTTGTAAAATCTTTGCTATGGTATCCACTATGATAGAGTAATGAATTTTTGGTCTACATCCTTCCAAAAAATAAGTTTTCTTACAGTTCAAAAGATAAGATGTTTGTGTTGTGAATTTTCTATTTGCAAGAGTTCAAGTACTTACACCTTCCACAGTAAGAGTTATAGTTGACAATGTTCCAGTTTGTGCAATATAATGATAAAAGCTTGTTGGAATGATCTACATTCCTTTGAAAGAGAAGTGTTGGCCTTGTGGTTCTATAGACATAATCAGTGATGTCTAATGCAATCCTTTGCAACTTTAGGTGTTTTGGTGGTCCGCAAGATTAGTTTTCAAATGATAGTTTGCTATAGTTTGTCTGAAATTCTATATTCCTATGTTTTCAGTATGTTTCTTCAATTGCACCAGATTATGATGATCAAAAATTTAGAAAATGGATGAAGAGATATTGTGTATGGACTACAATGCTTGCATCTTGTTCCATATGATGGTTTTGGTCTCTCCTGGTAATGTAAAGTTAAACAAATGGTAGTATTGGTGGTGTTGTCATTATTTGGGCCAAAAAACTTGTTTCCTTCATCAGTGGTTGATCTTGATTTATTAATTTTATTTTGGAGGATGTGTTATGTTGTGTTTGGGTCCTATAATGTCGTGTATTATTCCGCAAAATGTTTTCTTAAAATATTATATATGTTTGGAGTTGACCAATATGATATCATACATTTCTTCTAAAAGGTTATCTTGGAGCTGACCTAATTGAGGTTTTGAGTTGTTGTGGAGGATATATATATATATATATATATATATATATATATAGAAGATCAAACTCATTTATGAAAGTGTTGAAGGTCAGAATATTATGATTGCGCAACATGTTGAAGAATAAGTGTGCAAAGTTAGTGTGAAGGGTTAATTGTGTGAAAATGGAATGCAACATCAACATATGTTAGATGCTTCTTCATAGGAGTTTAGATTCTTATTTCTCATTATAATTTTCATGTATCTTGCTCTAAGACAATGAGTCTCATCAGGTCCTTTGTATCTTTCCCTAAGGTTGTACATCAGTTTGCAAGACCATAGGCAGTGTTTTTTAAGCAACAATATAATTCTTGTTAGTAGTGAGATACATATATTCTGAGTTAATCTTCACCATGGTTTTTCCCTCATTGGGTTTTCCATGTAAAAATACCAGTGTCTTTTGTGTGGTGCATGTTTTCTCTTCTACTCTTCTTTTAATTTATGTGATGTGATATTTAATCTGCAAATGGGAATGAATAGTTTTAATATATGTTGAATCACCCCCCCTCTTAGCACTACATTGTGTTCAATAATTGGTATAAGATCCAAGTTCCTTGAGAAGCATAATAGCTAAGGTTGATCCCTCTCTTGAACACATGGGGTCTATAGAAAAAATCAATGACATGTTTATTCCAAAATTGGATTTAGAAGCAATGAATCTTGAAGGTTGGGACATCAATCTAGATGATTGTGAAGTTGATTTTGAAGAACTTATGTCCACTCTTGAAGATCTAGATGAAGCAAGATTTCAAAATATCAAATATGAGTGCATGTTGGAAAAATCAAAAGAGACAATTGATAAATTGAAGGTAAAAGCTAAAGAATCAAAAGAAGAAATTTGCAAATTGAAAGCTCAAATAGAAGGAGGAAGTGGATGTGAAATAAAAATCAAATAAGTTGAAGATGTGATCTCAAGTTTAAAAGTCAAAGTTGAAGAAGGCAAGAGGATTGGGGATTGCCTGAATACAAATCTCAATGTAAAACTACTAAATGTTTAAAGGTTGATGAAGAGATTGTATCTCTAAGAAAAAAACTTGAAAAAGAAAAAGAGAAAATTGACAGAGGTCTAAAACTGAGAGGAGGTTTTGAAATCCAAGTGACGAGTTGATCAACTCTCAAAAACCATCGAAAGAGAAATTTGGTCTTGGTTTTGAAAAGGGGAAAAGTCCTATATCTAGTGCCTCTACAAATTGGTGTGATAACTTGAAAGTAGAAGGGAGTCTAAAACAAGGGAGGAAAAATCATACACAAAAATTCCTAAGGATACATCCTCCAAAGATGCAAAGATAAATCATGAAAACAAGAAAGAAGGTGGGTTCATTCTTGTCTGGAACAAGAAGAAGAATTTTAGGATGCCTTCCTCTAAACAAACTACTCCAATCAGGTTCAATGGTCACTGCTATGCTTGTAATAAGTTTGGTCATAACTCATTTGAGTGCAAAAGAAAGATGAGTTAGAATTCATTTAGACCTACAAGGTACTATGCTATCAACTCTCAATCATTTCATGGTTAGTGGTGTGCTTGCAAAAAGTTTGGTCATAAGGCTAATGAATGTAGAAGTAAAATGATAAGGAATAGTAATGCCATGACCTCTCAATCCTTCTATGTTTATTACTACACATGCAACAAGTTTGGTCATAGGACTGCTAATTGTAGAACTAATGTGAGAAGAAGTAATTATGCTCTGCAAGCTAGTATCACTTGCTATAATTGCACTAAACTAGGACACATTGCAAAATTTTGCAAAGGAAAGAGTGTAAGATCTTTTGCTCCTCAAAATAAGTTTGTCATTAGTTAGAAAATGAAGGAAATAAACAAATTATGGTAGAAAAAGGAAGAAAGTGAAGTAAAGAATAAATATGTCCCTCAACATGGTGCAGATGTATCCTCTAGTAACTAAAGAGAAAGTATTATCTCAGGGGGAGTTACATTTGTAAAACTTTTAAACCCTTGTAAATCACGATATGTTGAAGTCTTGATGCAAATCAAGAATGAGTTTATCTAACAATCACAATTCAAGCTATTTCAAATAGTCCTTTAGCCCTTAAAACCCTAACTTGGCAACGTTTCACAATTCCTTCCTATTTTCCTTGTAGCATATCAAATAGAGAAAATTGTGCATATATTTCAGAAGAAACATCCAACCCACAAAAAGATTGACATTCTAGGTACCCTTTATGGTATTCTTCAACATACTTGATTTGTGCATATAGTTGTTTCAGACCTTCAACTCATAAAATGGACTGCTACACTAGAATTGGCTACAATTAGCCTTGCTTTCCAAAGCACCTTCAAGGAAAACCCTTCCCCAGACTCAAATTTCCATCTCAGGACTTCAACCAAATTTCAAAAGGTCAAAAACAATGATTTTTGTCCACTGAGAAAACTATAAACTCACCAAACCATTAAACCCTTACTTAGGGCAATTTATGCTTGTTCAAGGAGGGTTTATTGAATCTTCATACTCCAAGCCACTACTCTACAAACTGACAATTCAAAAAATTCAATTATGACTTGCACAAGCTTTTCCCACCATTATATGACCAATCCCAAAAGTTTTTGTACAAACCCTAGCATCTACACCTCCCTTTTGCTTGAAAACATGAAAAATTCACCCTAGGGCATCACCATATCAACCCCAAACCTCCTTATTTGCTTCTAAAAACATAAAACATGAAAGAATACCCTAACTAACACCATTCCATAGAATTTCAAAGCATTTCATCAGTGGAATGGTCACTTAAGCCATTCTACTTCTTCAAACCCTCAAAATTGTGTTCTATAGACCGTTTTAAGAAAAAGTGCTTCTAGAATTCTTCTACCTTGATGAAATCAAATTAAAAAAAAGATAAAACCTTCTTAGTTCATGCCACCATAAGATTAAATGCATTTTATAACAAAAACACTCAATACAAAACTGTATTGTAGCCTATAGCAGCAAAATTACATAAGAAAATTGCAGAAAATGAAGTTTCTTTATTGCTTCAACACCCAAAGTCTTCAAAAAAACATCCCATCAAGTTTTTAAAGCCTATTTAAACTTGTCCCATCAAGACACATCGGTTCCAACTGATTTTTGAACTACTTAACCGTTGGTCTTCCAAACATGACAAAATTTGTAAAAGTTGCTAAAGCAACATTGACAACATTTACCCAAAACTAAACAACTTCAACTCTAACCGACTCAAATGACTTAATACAAGGAGAATGGTCTATTATGACCTTATTATATAAAATTATACTCAAAACACCCTAGAAACCATCATATAGCCATATTTACAAAAAATTGACATGGTGCCCCTACACCATACACCTGGATAGAAAAAGGACCCAAGTCCCTTAAGGACTGTATTGCATCAAAAACCATGTTTTATCTTATCATTCAATGATCTCCAAGCTGCATTTCCATCAGGTGATCCCTTCCAATGAGTTAGGTATTGAAAACATGCATTTCCTTTTACCTTTGGTCATTTCTTTCCTCGAGACTATTGTTCTCCACTTAATCGATGTTCTTTGATTACTCTATCATCAGGTAATATTGTCACAACTTACCCTGTACCTGCTACCAATCTCCTTCCACTCTTGAACTAAATTTCCTTCTTTTTGAAGTAGAATCTTGTTTCTCTGGACACTTCCATGCTTGATGGCCAAATTGGTTGCAATGGTAACATCTCCCTGAAAATGTGTTTGAACCTCTGCCTTGTCCACCAAATGTTCCTCTGAAACTTCTAAAGCCACCTCTTTGATCAAAAACTTGGTCTTTTCTTTTACTTGCATCTTCTTGATCTTCATAGGATTTCCTTGAACCTCTTCCTCTACTAGTGCTGCCTCTACCTCTTCCTTGTCTTTCTTACCTTATTTTTAACTTCTCCTCTTCCCTAGCAACCAAATTAAAATATTCTTCAACCATCTTAGGAGTATCCAAACTCAATTCATCTTGAATTTGAAATCTCAAACCATTCATATACCTTGCTATTTTGTCATTTTCATCTTCAACATGACTAGCTCTAATACAAGTAATTTGTGAAATTCTTTAGTGTAGGCCATGACATCCTTTTCCTTCTACTCGAGGTTTTGCAACTTCTTAAAAGTTTGTATTGCATGATCACTTGGAAAGAATTGGATCTTAATCTTTGACACCATCCTATCCCACGAACTAATTTTTGTTTTTCCCTTTTTCACTCTTTCCTCTTGCACATAATTCCACCATGTCAGAACAGGACCTTTCAACTTAGTCTTAGAAAACTTTACCTTCTAATCATCAGCAACCTCCTTTTATTCAAAGTAATTGTCCATCGCATCAATCCAATCCAATACTTCTTCAACATCCAACTTTCCACTATACATTGGAAAATCTATTTTCTCACCAGAAGCATCTCCTCTGATAGCCTTTAGCACCTTCACCATCCTTCTTTCATCAGGGTCCAATTCATCATCATCTTGGACTCTACCTGGAGGGTTTTCATTCTCACCCTCTTCCTCTTCCTCTCGGTCACTTTCCTCTTCAGTGGCCTTTCCTCTTCTTTGCTTTGTCTCCAATGTTGCAAATTTAGCTAAAAGTGCTTCTTGTGATTCCTTTAACAACTTTATTTCCCTACCAAGGGCTCCACTTCCTTTAGGAGGCATGTTGTCCTTTCAAATTACAACTTTTCCCTTCTTCAAATTGCAACCTTTCTCCTTCAAAAGATCAAAAACCTATGCTCTGATACCACTTGATGTAGAGAAGGGATGACTTTGTCTAACAATAAGAATTCAAGCTATTTCAAATAGTCCTTTAGCCCTTAAAACCCTAACTTGGCAACGTTTCACAATTCCTTCCTATTTTTCTTGTAGCATATCAAATAGAGAAACTTGTGCATATCTTCCAGAAGAAACCTACAACCCACAAAAAAGATTGAAATTATAGTTACCCTTTATGGCATTCTTCAACATACCTAATTTGTGAATATAGTTGTTTCAAACCTTCAACTCATAAAATGGACTACTACATTGGAATTGGCCACAATTAGCCCTATTTTCCAAAGCACCTTCAAGGAAAACCCTTCTCCAGACTCAAACTTCTATATCAGGACTTCAACTAGATTACAAAAGGTCTAAAACAATGATTTTTTTGCACTAAGAAAACTATAAACTCACCAAACCATTAAATCCTTACTTAGGCCAATTTATGCTTGTTCAAGGAGGGTTTATTGAATCTTCATACTCCAGCCCCCTACTCTGCAAACCAACACTTCAAACACTTCAAATATGACCTGCACAAGCTTTTCCCACCATTACATGACCAATCCCAATTTTTTTTGTACAAACCCTAGCATCTACACCTCCCTTTTGCTTGAAAACATGTAAAATTCACCCGAGGACATACCATATCAGCCCCAAACCTCCTTCTCTGCTTCTACAAATGTACAACATGAAAGAAGACCCTAACTAACACCATTCCACTGAATTTCAAAGAATTTCATCAGTGGAATGGTCACTTAAGCCATTTTACTTCTTTAAACCCTCAAAATTATGTTCTACATATCATTTTCAGAAAAATCTTCTAGAATTCTTCTGCCTTGATGAAATCAAATCAAACAAAATCCAAAACCTTCTTAGTTCATGCCACCATAAGATTCAATGCATTTTAGAACAAAAAAACTCAGTACAAAACTGTACTGTAGCTTGTAGCAGCAAAATTACACAAGAAAATTACAGAAAATGAAGTTTCTTTATTACTTCAACACCCAAAGTCTTCAACATAACCTCCCATCAAGTTTTTCAAGACTATTTAAACTTGTCCCATCAAGACAAATCGGTTCCAACTAATTTTTGAACTACTTAACCGTTGGTCTTCCAAACATGACAAAATTTGTAAAAGTTGCTAAAGCAACATTGACAATATTTACCCAAAACTTAACAACTTCAACTCTAACCGACTCAAAATGACTTATTATAGTGAGAATGGTCTATTATGACCTTATTACATGATATTATACTCAAAAAACCCTAGAAACCATCATATAGCCATATTTACAAAAAATTGACATGGTGCCCCTGCACCAAGTCTTCAGCGTAATATTTTCTAGTGACATGGATATATTTTCTCAAAGATCCAGAGAAAATACACTCTTTGCGGATGTATGTTGAAAGGTTATGGATCTCTATGGCTTAAGAGATAGTAAAAGGTTGCTAATGTCAAATTCATTTAATGCAGAGCAACTAGGTTTGGTGAGAAACATATTTAGTTTCTATTTGATCAAAATTGTTCTCATTGAAACTATACCAAGTTTGTTTTCAAGTGTGAATAAATTAAAGAAGGTTTTTATAAAATTACCAAAAAAACTGATTGTGGACAAAGATTTTTGGCAATGTAAGCTCTCTAACACTTCTAGGGTTTTTCACCTAAAAGGAGAGAGGTATACCAAAATTTGCAATGTACCCACTCAAGACTAATGCAAATATGTCTAAATGGAATGTCCTAAATGCAGAAAACTAATAAAATAGATCAATTATTGGATGAAAACTAAAGAAATGAAAGATGTTTAA
The DNA here is from genome assembly GCA_007258455.2 of Sequoia sempervirens. Classification (NCBI taxonomy): domain Eukaryota; kingdom Viridiplantae; phylum Streptophyta; class Pinopsida; order Cupressales; family Cupressaceae; genus Sequoia; species Sequoia sempervirens. The sequence goes on from VDFB02322895.1 coordinate 17,960, forward strand.
AAACACAGTGTTGTATGCAAAAAGACCTAGAAATGCAAACAAACAATAACAAAAAGTAATGAAACCGAAGATGTGCACCTGGAAACTGGAAAGTGATGGAGAGAAGCTCTGGAATCTTGCAAAAGTAATTGTTGAAGCCCACTAGGACTTATACACCAAGCTAGGTGAATTAGTCATATTTCAGGGAAATTCTGCCAGAACAGGTTTCAGGAAACTAGGTACTCAGAACTGCGGAATTTTTTTTTCAAGCCTGGCAATGTGACTCATACACCATAGATGGAAAATTAGTCCACCTTCAAATTTATGGAAATTCAAAAGTCAAGAAGTCAAGTCTGTAGCTCTCGGTCTGCACTTCTGCTCCTAACAAGTTTCTGGATTTGAAATTGCAAAATCTAACTTGTAGGTGTTCTCCAAGCTTTAATTAGGGTTTTGATCACTTTGAAGAGCTTTGAAAAATTAATGATGAATTTTCCACCTTTGCTCTTTGATAAATCTGCACACAAGACCTGCAAATCACACAAAAATAAAGGGAAAAATGGTTGAAGGGTTAGAGAATAGGGGTTTGCCTTGGTCAAACCCCTTGTTAGTAATTAAACCCTTGAAAATGAAATGAAATGAAAAGATAATGATGAATGAACAACATGCAATGCTACAACTCACCAAACCCTTGAAGTAGAAATCTGAAGATATGCAAATGATAGCTCCAATATGCTTGAAAATGCCTAGAATTCTTGATTGAATGAATAAGTGAATTGTTGGGGGTGAAAAATGAATAGGAAAACCTTATTTATACACAATTATGCACTAATTACTGAAGATACTACATCACAAGCCAACCTCAAGGCATAAGAGAATAAAAACCCGCTAGTAATTTGAAATTATTTTGATTTTTGTGCCAAGTGGACTGATTTTCCCCTAATGGTGAATGGGTCCCACTCAAGGCATTTAAGTGGGTGTCAAAAATTAAGTTGTTTTAAATGATGTATATCGGGTTTATTCGAAAAAATACACTCAAGTAAGGCCGATGAAGGTAAAATGGGGCCAATTAAAGCATAAGAAAGGTATAATTATTTCTGACAAGCCTAGAAAAGCGTGAAATTTTGTTACAACACTTTATAACACTTTGAAATAAGGCTTGGTAAATGATAAAAAAAGGTTATTTAAGTGAATTATAATAAGAAGATCCTATAAAAGTGTGAAAATGTATTACAACACTTCACAACACTTTTACAAGGCATCATAAAATTCTTATGATTCACAAGGGTCCAAGACCTAATGTGAATGTGTTGACCACATTACAACATTAAATCAAGGAAAAATAAAACCAAAATTACAAGAAGGGCCTAAACAGGAAGAAAAAGTAGAAGGGTTACTTTTTCTGTGTCCACACCTATCAACAACATTCATAGGTATTTATGTGGTTTTGAGTATAAAACCCTAGTTTTTAGAAAGTGTTATCGTGGCTACACTAGTTGCCATCAATGTTGTTGAGAAACCAAGGCCAAAATTCAAGAAACATCCATACATATCAACTATGACCAACAAGGATGGTGCATTCTCACATTTTCTAATCAATGTGATCCATTTTGAAGATGTCCAAATCTACATTCACTCTCATGTGAGTGAGTACAATCATCTAAAGATGGAAGAATTCTGGCACAATGATCTCTTGGGCAATGAATTTAATCTCAAACCAAAACATGCAAATGTGGAAACAAAAGGATTAGATATACAGAAGGGTTTTCCCAATTTTTGTTTCAAAGATGAATGGGTTAGAATTTCCTTGAGCCCAATTCATGAAGATATCTTCTGGCTTGATCATCCTTGGACCTAATCACAAAGAATGATATCAAGGTTGTGATTGGATCATGCTCCATTAGACCTGTTCCAACATTAAAGTCCGTGAAGAATGAAGGTATGAAGCTTATTAGAGCTAAATTTGATAAAATAACCTGAATTGTAGATGACATCTCTGATCCAGGGGTCTAGTATGCCACAATGGGAATTGTAAACAAATTTTACTATACAAACAAAGAAGGATTCACTAATTCCACCACCATCTATACTACTCATCAGATGGTGAAGGGAAATATTATGATCTTTGTGAACTCTTGTGGCAACTGTTGTTGGACAATTTACATAGAACAAAGGAATCACACTACAATTTATGGTATGGGACTTTGATCATTTGTCTTATGTTTTATTTCATGAGATAAATGCCTAGGTTTAAGAATGTGACCTCTAGAGAAAGGGCATTCCTATACCACATCATATTAGAGATCACATGCATAGCTTTTTAGATACTCAACAATGTGACACAATGTTTTGGGGTTTCTTCAAAACCTTTCAAAATGAAATGAAGAAGAGGGATAGGATACCTTCAAAAGTTGTGGAAAGATATAAGAAAGGCTTCACCTTTATGGTAGATAAAGGTATTTTTTATATGGAAGCGATTGAACCAAGGACTTCATGGATAACGAGGTTTCCTTATGAGCTTCTCAAAGGAAAATGGATTACATATGCTGACATTTTTCTCAACAAACCTAAGGATCCTTTTGATGAAAAGCTTGGTACATATGAGAAAATTACCAACAAATAAATCAAGAAGGTAGAAGAAAAGATGAAGAAGACATCAAATTTGGAGAAGATGGTATCTAAGTTGAAAAAGGTGTTTAACTCTCTTGAGGGTTCTATGGAAGCATCTCAAGCCACTTCTACTACACTATCACCTAGAAGAACAAGTAGATTTGCTTCTACCACTACCACAACTTTTAGAATTTCTCAAACACCTCCTAGTAGAAAAATAATTCACTAACTCATTTGACTGCAAAATCCAACGAAACTGTCTGACGAAATATGTATAATTTGATGTATCATCAGGTGCTTGTAAAATTTGATGTGTAATTTTCAATTTTTTGAAAGTTTATCCCCGAAATTCGTCAAAATTTTGACAAACCTAGGGTTCGTCGAAATGTGGGCTATCATTTTCATCGAATTTTCGACAAACATGAAAAATAGAAAAAAATCAAATTGTGGCCGACATAAAGAAAAGTGAGTTTGCGCCTTATTTATTGCGACAGTGTTTTGCTCTACTTGAGATAGTTTGTGGAGAACTAAGGAAGATTTTCTTGGGAAAAATTAAAAAAAATTCAAGAAGATATCTCCAGGTTGAGGGTAGTCATTGTCTTTTTGCAGAATTCAGTCGTGAAGTCAGATTTGTAGTTCCAAGTTTTAAAATCATATTTTAAAGCAACATCTCATCAGATTTCATTTTTAGAGGTTTAGGGTTTTGAGAATTTCATGTCCAGATTTTGTTGTGTGGAATCACCATAAGATCACAACCAAGGAACAGATTCTTGTGATTGTAACTATGTGATCCATAACTCTATTGGTCATGTTGCACAGTTGTGCTATAACAAATATAGGATGTATTCATGTATGACCCAAGTTTAATGTGGCTATGTTGTGATAGAAATGGAGGCACTCATATAATGTAGTTAATTCAGGTTGTATAATGTAGGTGTCAATCATCATTGGGTGCATTCAGGTTGTCTCAAGTTTAACAGGTTAGGATGTAATTATAGCATGATCTAAGAGTGATTACCTCTTGCTGCAATAAAGAGCCTATAACTCTGGTTGATATGCAAAGTGGTTGTGTTATATCAATTATGTAGTGCATTCAAGCACAACCCATGTTTAATGGGCTATTCTAGAGAGTGATCAGATTTTCTAAACGATGAATGTTACTTGACATATATTTGCATAATCTCAAATTCCTTTAGAGGCTTTTGAAGTATAAATGTATCCTATATAGGGTTTAGAATGATTTATTTTAATTAAAAAATAAATAAATGATGTATTTCCCTGTAATTAGATAATGTGGAATCTCCTAAATTTTCCCCAGCACACTATCCTCTTTGGCACTGTATTCATTACTCCGCTACTAGGGTTTTGCATGTGACATCTTTAATATCTTCATGACCGTGGCTTTTAAATAGATCTCAGTCTTTGCTTTAATCCTTTTCATGGTAACCCTTGAGTTCCATAATCCACCTTCAATCTCTTCTAAGAACAGTGTCTTAAGCTAGACTGCATAGTATGCATATAAAGCAATTCCTTCATACCTGCCATTGTTCCAAACCACCACTCACTGCCTTGCTTAAAATGTTGCCTCCATAAGCACAATAGCATGTTTTAAAATCATAGTTTCTAGTGTTTGACCATTAAGGTCACTACTTTCATCATGAAGATACAATGAGATTTTTGTCTTCAAACTCAAGGCATTATGCAAGATAACATTGTGAATTGTTTGTTGTGTACAATTTGATTTTCTTGCACATTTACTACTTTGCTAACTTCCTTTAAGACTAGGTATTGCACCCTTAGCTGCAATCTCAAACAACTCACTCACTATCACTTGAAGATTCCTTTCATGAGCATCCTTCTATAAAATTAAACTATGCCCTATAAACTGCCTACTTACTACATGGGACTCATTGTTTCATGGTATTGTAGTTCTTAAGATCCTTCAACCTTATTGACACTACTTCACAGTCCACAAGGTATTATTCACTATTCTCTCATCTTTGATGAGTCTCAAAACACTGCTCAAACATGCAATCCACTACTTCCATTATACATTAATGGCTAAGAAGAAACATTGAACTTATGATTACCAATGTTACTTCATTTGGTCAGTCATTCCCTGATTGCATTTTCCTTGTCTAACACTACCAAAAGCATTTGAAAAAACCTTAAGGTCAGCAAGGGGGTAAGGAAACTCGCTATTAAAATCTCCAATTTACTATGCAAGGTTTGAGCTTTATTATCTTGTCACTGCTCAGCCTCTTTTTGACTTTCACATCTCAAGTGATTGTCATTCTTCTTACCGTAGATTGCATTTACAAATGTCACTAAGCTACATAGTGTGCTTGTTATTGGCTACAATCTTTAGATTGCAAGATTTTTTTATTACCTACAATGTCTCAATCTTTCTAGTATGCAACATTACTAATCGCTATAGTTATTGTTTATGTTTCTCTGAGAGCCCTAGGGTTTTGTACCCCTAATCATGCTCTTACAATGTACATTTGTTTTTATTAGGAGCTCTCTCAATGTTGTTGGGGGCCTAGGGATAAACTCATCATAAGAAGTGACACATTGCATCTTTAACTAAAAGGATAAATCCGTATTGACATTAGCAATGATGATTTTGACTTGTTGCTCCTTAGGAATGGGTCACTTACTCTTACTAGCTCGCTACCTCCATCGTTGTAGGAAGTTTGTGATCAAGTTCAATATTTGATTTTAGGAGTCTTAACGGTTGGAAATCATAGTAAAATCAAAATTTAATAAGTTTTGGAATTAACATTTTAAAGTATTTTTGGGGTCATTAACTTTAGTCTATCTTCTCTTTTGGGGGTGGTTGCATACCAAATTTTTTGGTGTAAAATATCATAATTATTAGATTATATTTACTTGTCTATGAATAAAAATTATTAGAGTGTAAGGTTTGATATTTTTGAAGATCTAAATAGTCAAGCTTGGTAAGAGAGAGAAACCATGTTAGATAATATGTCGAGAACAAAATAGAGAGACACTTGATAGATTGTGGGCTAGGTGAAAAGAAAGGGTGATAGAAA
>VDFB02322895.1:26588-39289 GCA_007258455.2 Sequoia sempervirens
TAAGATGGTCATGGAGATTAATTCAAACAGGTTTATATATGGTTTTTATGTATATTATAATTATTTAATTTTTAATCTTCAATATACATCAATTATAAATTAAGGTCGTATACTGTGGTATTTAACTAATTATACATCATTTTTGAATTTCAATTTTTTTGATACAGTTGGTTGAGAGTGGGATGCACTACATTTGTACGTTGCCAAAAATTTTGATTGGATGACGATATGGATTGAACGATTTCAACAATCTGGTCATGCATTAACATGGGAAGGTGTGGCTTCATTGGTTAAAGAAGCTCATCGTAATGGAGATTCCAATGTTACACAAAGGGAAATTGATTTAGCATATGGTTTAAGAGATAAACAAGCATGTATAAATATATTATTCACCCGTATTATTTAATTATTTTCAAGTATATTGATGTATATATATGTAGAGATTGTTTTATTTGCATACATTTGACCAAGAATAAATATGTTTATCAACTGACGATATTGCAATAATTTTTACATGTTTGACATATTGCAGGTGAAACACCACAAGGCTATGTTGTGCAATGGTCATAAATTTTGAATCAAAATGTTGGATGACATGAAGAAAACTTGTGATTCTATTATAACTGCAGTCTTTCAGGTGACTAATGTTTCATCTAGAAGCGACATACATCCAGAAGTCTCAGAAAATTGATACTATGGGATTTTGGATGATATACTTGAGTGTGATTTTAAGTCCTTCAGATTAATTCATATATGTTCACGCCGCCCCATGGGTACAAACCACGCATTGAATGAGTCGATTCCCGAGAACTGCTGGCGAACATGATAATGGATTTACCATGGAGCATTACAAGGCTGATCAAGTGAGTCGGAAAATGAGCCCTATGTTCTTCCAAGCCAATGTGAGCAGGTATTTTACTCAGAGGTTCCAAGTAAACCGGGTTGGTCATTTGTTGTTAGAAATGATCCAAGAGGAAGGTTGGTAAAGTATAATGTGGTGGAAGAAGAAGATACCGAAGAACTAGAAGATGATGTAGATGATGATTAGGATCAATAGTTAGTTGATTATGTCCCTAAGGAAGATGTCGAAGAGGAGGAACTAGATCATGATGATGTAGGAGTTAATGTTCATGAAGATGATATCCGTGTGGATGATGACATTATCGAAACTGATATCGATGACGATGATGATGATATGACCAATTCTTACAATGTCGAATCTGGATTAGATGATACAAACAAAGAGTTGGATGAAGAAGAAGATAAATGACATTGAAATGTATAAGTTATGCGATTATATTATCTATTTGATATTAATTTTTTGATAGAATTATATTTGACTTATGTGGTTACATAATTAATTCATGATGTTTTTACTTTTATGCCATTACGTAATTAATTTAATGATGAACTTTTTAATGTTTGAAAGGTCAAAAAATTAAAACATTTCAATAGTGATATTAACAACCTTAAAATTAGTGTGTTTTATGTTTCATGTGATCATAAAAGATTAAAAAGTCAATTGTAGAGGTGGTTGTTCAGTGGTTGAGGTGTAAAGGCCTTTAAAAGTCATAAAGTGCTCGTTGTAATGGTTTTTGATGGTTGAGGATTTAAAATACAAGCTCTTGACATTCAAAAATCTATGTTTTTCTTCAAAAATTTTGTATTTTTCCTGTTATGCAGCACTAAACAATCACATGCAGCCATATTTTGATGTGAAATCAATTCTAGGTCATGAAGATATGTGTTAGCTTTGATTTGAATCTGATTTGAGGGCTTAAGGCGTTGATTTGAGTTAGAAAGCTTTATTTCTTTGCATACAACTTGTTTACCCTATTTTTGAGGGTTTTGTAGTCCAAACATGATATAAAGGGGCTCTTACACTTTTTTGTGACTACTGTAGCTTGTGTAAGAGGCCTCATGGATACTGTTGTAATTGTGGGATGCATGAATAGAGTGTAGGATGGGAAATAAAGAAGGTATAGATGATGTCCTCAATAGTTTTGTGAAGAAAAGCATGTGAAATGAGAGGTTCAAGCCTAGGACAATAAATGTAAATGTATTTTTAAATGCAACATATCATTAAAAAAATCTATATCTATGTATATAAATGTGTATTTCTAAATGCAAGTGTAAATGCAAATAGCATATGGTTTTGTAGTGTTATAGGTACAACATATCCATAAATTAATGTAATTGAAATTCTAAAGTCTTCAACACATATAATATGAAATCGATCAAACTATTAAACTACATGAGAAATAAATAAAAACAGTAAATGCATATGTATGTGTATTTGTAAATGTAAGTGTAAAATAAATAAGAATAATGAAAATTATAAAAGAATACAAGGAAAGGTTTAGGATAGAGGGTAGAGGGTTTAAGGTTTTAGAGTTTTATGTTAATGGTTTAGGTTTAGGTTAAAGGTAGAGGGTGTTGGTTTGTTTTTAATCAGAACCAAGTTGGTGATTCTAATCTACTCCATGGGATTTAATTCCAATCAAGGGAAGCTCGGAAGGACTTGACCAACTAACTATGACTTTAAAAGCCTCCTACACTTTGGCTTTGGTAAGACCCAGAGGGAGGATCTCAATGTGTTTACAACCTTGCACCAATATCATAAACAACATTACATACAATGTATAATCCCATTGAATAGCTCACAATAGATAATATCTAATAAAATTGGTTGTTCAGCAATAATATCAACTATGTGGAGCATGAGATAACTACAACACAATCCATAGTAAAATATAGTCATTAATTTGCAATTTGTATTCTAGGAAAAGACAAACAATTATTGAACTACACAAATAAGTACAACTTAGATCAGTGCCATATATCAATTGTAGGAGTCAAATTCATAAGCATCTAAAGGTTTATGACAGATTTAATACATAAAATATAAGATCCCTAAAAATATTGCATTACAATTTCATCAGTATGCATTCTCACCCAATGCTACTTATCAAATCCTTATACAGAACATATCCGCCTATAATCCCATTCAAACATTTTAATCAATTCCTTGAATTAAAGCTAAAATAAGGATTATACACACCACAACAATGAGATGAATGAAACAACCCTTAGTCATCTTATTCAAAATTCGGATATGCATGTATAGTGGAGAGACATGAGTTTGAATTTATCATTTCAACTCAAATGCTAGTACTGTTATACAACATTAAATCCCCATGAATTCAAAACTGATTACAGAATAACTCAGAACCTAAATTGTATTTCTCTCTAAAACCATCGGACTTTACAATTTGCTCTGCAACTTCACCTAGACTCGACCAAAAATTATCTAACTTGCTAACCCATACTTCTAGCCTTGAAATCCTTCTTATAGAAAATGAAGGAGCAAACAAGCATTGGGCCAAAAAGTACACATGTCACTAGCCAAATGAAGCATCTGGTGATATTCCAAAAATTGTTACAACAACCATCACCCTGGAGAATATTCTCGTTCATCATGTCAGCTTAGGAAAATTGAGGCAACAACAAAAAACCACAAGAAACCCACGCTGAGACCGCCATCAAAGCAAAACCGGAGGCCATTGTAACCGCAACATTTGATTTACCACCCGTTAGTAATTCATTCTTTTATTCCTCAATCAAATATTTATTTACCCACCCCTAATATTCTTCATCAGTCAGCCAGTCAAAATTAATTACCTCATTCACCTTGGCATTATAAGGTGTGTATTTTACTGCTACCTAATTTGCATCTCTTTCAAAAGATTCCAAAAATGAGCTGGTACTAATGATTTTATCCATACAACTCACCAACAAGTCATAATATGAGTCATCACAAATTAATGTAATTTGATCATTGATGACCTCACCTGCCTGAGCCTGCCACTATTGGAATGACCTTATTTTCCCCTACTCATCAATTATATCAGGTAACAATGTGTTACCCCAATCATTGAAATTCTTCACCAACTCCCTAATCTTTCTACTCAAGTCATTTGGTAAGGTCTAAAAACCTTGCAATGATTTTACTAACACTTGAGTAGGATTTAATGATTGGGGCCTATTGTTTGTATCAAACCTTGAGGCCTTATACATGGCATCCAGATCACTGGCCCTAGGGATCCAATTTTCAATCAATGGTATCACTACCTCCTGGTCCCTATCAATATTCTTTATTGCATCTAATAGAAAAGAATATAAAGAATGTATAGATAGAAATTTATAATTAACCTTTTCATTCAAATGCCTTAAAACAGTAGTAACAATCTCTTTTTGCTTTGAAAGAGATCCCTCATCACTTACCCTCAAAGATGCATGTAACTCATCGATTCTTTGAAAGAGCTGCTTCTTTGTAGGATCAACAGAGCACTTTGTTTCTTCATCGATTTCCTCTAAAGAAGGGGTGAAGGCAGGATTCTGACTGGGAGACCCTGGTGTGGAAACAATTGGAGAAGCAAGAGGAATTGACCCTGCTATGGAAGGTAATGTACTAGTCCCTGGAGCACTTGATGTCTCCCCAAAACCTGAACCTTTCCACCTCAGTTTGCAACTCAACATTCCTCCATTGCATCTTGCTATATTCTTCAATCAAAAGGTTATACTTCTCCATTAGGCTTTTCTTTTCAGTCTCCCCCCTTTCAACAGTCTTTTGGGCCAATTTGGCCACATTCACAGTTAAACTAGTGGCCTCGATGGTTGAGGTCTCTGAAGCTCTCTTTATTATTAATCCCCCTCTAAAATTTGGATGAATGTCTATAGTATTTGGTTTTCTCCCTTGTGGGGCTAATGCCCAAATTGCCAAGGTTTCATACTCTTCACTGAAAGTAGAATCTTGAAGTGTTGCCTTGACTTCCTCCTCATATTCTTGCAAGGGATGCTTGGACTTCATAATAGCATTAAATGCCACTGCATCTGTAATGTCCCATTTAGGAAGAATTAATACACCAGCCTGACTCACCAATTTTTTGCCTTCCTTAGGAGTGATGTTCTTAAATTCTTCTATTAATTTAGCTTTCACTTCCTCATCCTTCTCTTGGTTTGACCTATCAGGTCTTAGTTCTCTTCTCTCCTTAAATTTATTTTGATATTCTTCAAACTTCATCCTCCATACCAATTGCAAGAATACATGAGTCTTTACAAATGCATTGTCATCTAGAAACTCCTTACATGCTTCCATTCTTGCATCTTGTACACTTTTCCCTTTCATATATAAATCAAATAAAACCAATTCAGCTGGCCTAGGAGGGGAAGGCATACCAACCTACATGTCTTGATCAGTAACAATAATTTCATCCATCAAACTCTCCTGTGGTTGATCAATTCTTTTCCTTTTATGGCTTGGCTCAGATGGTGGTGATAGGGGACTATCTTCTGGTGATGACTCTAAATCAATGATCTTAATTGCCCCAGGCACTTTGAATTTTGGACCTGGTTGTGAAGGCAACTTCATAATTTGCTTCCCCTTTCTGTCCACTTCTTCCTTATCACTACTGCTATCCTTTTTTCTCCTGTAAATGGGCCACTTTCTGTAGGCTGGTATGATGGCCTTGTTTCAAATGGTCTAGTACCTTGTTCTTGTACACCCAGACTCAGCTCTAAGTTTACTTTTTTGGTTCTCAAAGTGCCCATAATCTCTTTGAAGTTCTCCATCAGAAAATCAATTTTCTTATGGTGGGGACTGAACTCCAACAGTGGATCATATTTTGGATACATGTTGTGCACAATATCTAATAGCTTATCATAAGCTATCCATTTCTCCTTGTTCAACTCCTGCTTATTTAGGTTGAATTCATTTCTAATCAGGTCCTCAGGAAAGTTGAACTCATGCACAAACTTTCCAACCTTTATTCTTTGTCTAAAAAGGGTAAAGAAACCCTCAGGATCATGCTGCCACTTTGGACCACATCTCAAATGATAATCCTTAAATAATTTCTCAAAATGCACCCAGCCTCCTTTTGAAAAGGAAAAATCAGATACCACTGTATAATTATTGAAAAATGTTCCTTGACCCCTCCCTATGAGGTTGTCCTCATGGATGTAACCTATCTGCCACATAACTTCTGCAAACCCCACTCTTGGTGGCACATTGTATGGCAGTATATGAGGGGCTCTTTGAAAACCATATACCCTCAAAACAATGCAAACTGGGTATGGGATAATGTCACCCTAGTTATGGCTAACTTTTAATTCTGGCTTCCTCCCCTTTGGCCTGAGGAAATCATGTAATTCCTCAAGAATCCTAGGTAGATTTACCATCAATCTAGCCCTCAATCTGGAAGCAAAACAATTATCAAATTTCACATAACTAGTGCTTTCCTTATTACAAGATAAATTTGTAGCCCATATCTATATTGGCAATCTTTCTCCATCAACTGATTGCCTTAATTTCATCTTCTCAAAGAAGAAATAGCATTCTTGAATAAAAAAATATGCATTAGCATAGAATACCAAAAGAATTGAGTGTCGATATCATTTTTCTGCAACTTTGATAGCCCCTCATGTATCCTCTCAGCCAAGAAAGAAGCAAAGTCATATGTGATAGAGAAGTTAGGGTGTTGTATTTGCACCCCCATGAACATGTATGCAATGGGAATCACCGCACCAAGACTGAAACCCAAAATTTGACACAATGAATAAAAAGTGGCCAGGAAATGATTTGCAAAATAATTTAATCTGAAAGGTTCCTAGTCATTGGGGCTGATATGGCATCTTGAACCTCCTGCCCTAGCTAGATGAGGTGGAAGCAATTTAGCTCTGAAAAGAGACTTCAACTTTGCATATTCCTGCTTCATTTCCTCAAGGTTGATAGGCACCAAGTCCTCACTCGGTTCACTCAAGTCAAAAATCTATTGAATATCATCTTTGTTAATGCTTAACAAAACCTTTCCATCATTATCCATAATTACCCGTGTGACAAGGTCATATCTTGCAGCTACTGCCCTAAGCAGGTCTACATCAAGGAAAACATTCGGTACCACCAGCTTCCCCATATCATACATCTATCCATTTGAAAAAGGGTGAGGCAAATTCCTCTGTCGATACCACAATCTGAACATTTCCAAACCCATGAGAGGAACCCTAGCATCGACTATGTTGGAAAATTTGTATACTAACCCCTCCCCTAGGATTTTCCCTCGCATTAGAACCAATCCCTTCTTTCTATCATTCGTTGACAAGTGCAATTGATCCAGGAAATCATCATACAAGTTTCTTTTTAAATAGTCAATCTAGCTAGAATGTTGCTATGGTGGTTCCATCTCAGACAAACTAGGGCTTCTTATAACTTCACACTTCAAATAGCTAGGACTAACCAGAGATATGAAATTATAGAACAAAATATTGCAATTTCTCAAAATTTAAATAAACTATAGACCTAAAACGTTTATCAACAAGCCCTATGATAAGTACAACAAATATTTTCCTTAATTCAAACACAGAGTGACCGGGAAACACATAAATTAACTCATGACTTTTTTTGCAGAATTCCCAAATTTCGGCTATCAGAGTTCACAACCTTGCTCTCGGCTCTGAAATTGCTTCGCAAAATACCTGAATGCTTTGTGACACACATAAAGCAGGAGAATTGATTTTATTTCAATCAAATTGTGCTAGTAAATGTCTCATCCACCATTAAAGCTCACTCGCACACTGCACGAACGACTCCAACCATATTTGATGCAAATTTAAATTTGAGCTGTCGATCCTTCATTTTGATCAAATCATCGACGACTACCTTCAAAATAGGCTAAAAAAATCACCAACATGCCCATAAGGGGCTCACCATACCATATGCTATGAAGGAAGTCCATGTGGCGGTTGCTCGCGATATCACAATCGGTAAAAATCCTGCAACTTTGGATCACACGATGGCGGGCAACCGTAGATCTTGAGCATCAATGATCTTGTTCCTTCAACACAGTCATCGGCCCTGTCATTAACCCTTGAGCAGATTTTCCATCAAGATTATAACACATCCATCGATTTGAATCATGTGCATCTTAAGAGAACTTTAGTAACCTACCTTTTAATGTATTTAAGGCCGAATTAATGTTCCACGGTATTTCCTTTATTCTTTCGGCTTCATCAAATGAGACACGTGGCGACTGCCTGTGATATCGCGATCGATGGTGGGTCCATCACGGGATGGCGGGGAATGGCTAAGATCAAATGGTAGTTGATTAGCGGTCGTGCAATTTCATCCTCCAGAAGGACATGTGGCACCCACCCACTATATCGCAATCGGTAAAAAATCCTGCAGCTTTCGATCACGCGATGGCGGGCAACCATTGATATCCAAAGGAAATTTGATCAACGGTAGCACGAATTTGATCCCTTCTACAAAATAAAACATTCATTAAAAAGGACGAGGGGACATCACTAGGAAAACGATAAACAATGACATAATTTGTTTTTTAAAAGATGAAACACGGGGCCAACCAAGACTTAGGAAATAAAACCCTATGGAGGAAATAAAGTATTAAAATCAAAGTTGGGTTTTAATTTTAATCTGGTGATGTAAGCCTAAGCCATTAAAACTAGTGGTCATGTCGCCGACGGCTTAGCCAAAGCCTTTCATTAAATACTAACCGTGCAATGTGTAGGTTTTTTAGATTCGAAGATATGGGAGAAGATCTCAATCATACCCCGCCAACTCGCAGACCTAAGGTGTCACCCTGTTATTTGGCATGAGGTCAACAAAAGCAAATGTGTGTCATGTATGGAATGTGGGGCCCAATCTCCACTATTGAGCTCATAACTTGTGGTTTTAGATTGACAACCAAGATCAAAAGCTAATTTAAATCTCTGTTGTTCCCTGCTAGCTCGCAGGAGGAAGATGAAGGTTGGTTAAAAGCTACGAGGTCAACAAGATTGCGATGCCTAGCTCCAGCCGTTCAGTTTACAAAGTGCATAGGACCTGTCGACATGGTAGCTGGTTTCTGAGATGGATTAATGTTATTGGTCATGAGCAAGGTCAATGATGCTTCGTTGGATGTCAAACCAAGTTAGCCAGAGATAAACTATTTGATCTGCCAACTCTTTAGGAGATCAGCGGGCAGTATTCAAAGTTGGAAAATGACACATGGTGGTCATTTTATCGTACAACTAGTGAAGCATTAATGAATTATTCCTTTCTTGTGTAGTCACGTCGATCTCAATCTATGTGAAGATGTTGTTGGCAATCATGAAGGGAGGTGCTGTCATAATAGTGGTTTACAATTCCTGAGAGGAACGGATTTTAGCTGAAATCACATATTTTTAGAAAATATAATGATTTAAGCCTTAAAAGTTCCATTTAAGGATTCAATTGAAGAAGGTTTGATCAAATCACCTTAGATCAAACCGGCTTGGATAGAACCTTGCTAGTTTTAAACCATCCCTATAAATCGTCTCCTTTACACCTATCAAAATGCTGATAAAAAATCACTTTTGGATTTAGCTTTTGGGGATCAAATGAATTCATTTAAAATTTATTTCAAATTATTATGGTATTCCTCAGAACAAGCTATCCATTGAATATAATTTTAATATGTTTTGGTTTTGTTATGTATTTGTTTTTTAAGTTTTATTAAACATAGGTTTTTCATCGAAAATGAATTTCTTTTGTTCTTCACATGTGAAAAAAATAGAAAATTATCAAAAAATTAAAGAAAAATATGAGTGCAAGATATTGAAGTCCTTGATCCAACCAAAAAAATAAATTAAATTTTGACATATACAAAAAAAGTTATGCTTATACGGTCCATTGTGTCTGAATTGTAATTCATTTCACTTTGAAACTTGATTAAGGAAAAATATTCAATAAAAAAACTATCTAACCAAGTGGAAGCACTAGATAGAGAGTTACAAATCTAAATTTGAAAGAATTAGAATTTTATCCTTCATGGAAAAAAAGTTATGTATTATACAGTGTGCGTCACTTTTTAAAAATGTTGTTTTCTGAAAAAAATCAATTTTTGTGGGAGATGGAAAAAGAAGTGCAATTTGATTCCAAAAATTTTGAAAAAATTATTTTTAGAATCTACAAACAAGATTTGATGAGACTCTAGTTTGCACCATCTTCAAATTCCTCACAGTTTAGCTGCTATAGGTGCCCGAATGTGATAGTACATACGCCGCCAAATTGTCATGTTTGCACATGCATTTTTACTAAGCATTGATGAAGGTTGCCATTACCTCACACAATAAATACAAGAGGAATTAACTGCTAATAGTGTCATTCTTGTAGCAGTTAGAGCACTCTCTGGGCTAAGTCTAATCAAGTTTGAGTGCTTGTCTGACAAGAGAAAATGAGTAAGTCAATAAGGAGGTATGTTCGTTTGAGCTCACAAAAGTTCAGTCCTGCTATTCAGGAAGGTGCTTTGGTTGACAAGCCTAGGCTTGTGCCCACTAGATGCAGTAGAAGGTTGCAATTACAAGATGTTGCTGCTCAACTAGTAGATGACAAAGACAAGCAGTTGATGTGCTTTATTACTAGTGTCGGTAGGAAAATAAGGTATGGGCATGGCTCCTTTGGATGCCAACAGTCACCCATTGACCTTACGAGCAACACTTTTGATGATGTAACCGAGACCAACTCCGACTACTATCAGTATTTACCTCACTTTAATCATGGTCTGCCCTCTGATGAGGAAGTGATATTTGTGGTGCCATTGGTTGTTAAAACCCCAAGTGGACGAACTAGAACCGTATTGGGCAAGGACAAGAAAGAAGAGGAGGTTGAGGTTTCCTCTCCTCCTCTAGCAACAACTAGAAGCGGGCGTGTATATCAGGGTCTAAGTGTTGGTAAGGGCAGGGTGGCGGGTAAATAAGAAGTTGTTGTGTGGGATCTAAAATTTTGTGTTGATGATGTTGTTGTTGGTGGTGGTGTTGGTTTTGCGTGTGTGGAACATTTTGATGTCGATTGTGTGCCTTCATGGAAATTTGGTTGCCTGGTTTTTTTGCATGGATAGCAACAAAGGGAATTTTGATGACAATTTGTGTTCCCTTTTCTGATGGTAGTTCCAACTTTAGCTTTCCCCAGTTCATGCACTATGTTTTGCAGATTCAACATGTGGGAAGTTTTGAAATGAAAGTCAAATGCAATGGAGTTTTTGTTCAAATGAAAATTTGTGGTGAAATTACATTTGAGCCTGAAGCTTGTTTCTCCCTTGTCATATAAAAGGGAATTCAAGGCTCATTTGTAGGGAGGGAACTGATGAAAGCTCTAGCTAGGTTTTTAGTTGAATATATGGGTAGAAAGATAGGAATAAAATAGATAGCCTGTTTTGAGTTTTGGATGAATATATGCAAATTATCTTAAATTGTATGTAGATATGACTTATAAGCATGAATAAACGTATAATTCTAATATATTTTCTCTCCTTATGTGGATTTGAGTGAATTTTGAATGAAATGTTAATGATGTTATTTCTTCTTTTGAGAATTTGTTCAATTGTGTGTCTATGTTTTTGCTTTGATTCAAGAAAATCAATTAAATGCTTAAATGGAGTCATAAGTTTACAATTATTTACAAAGGATTTGATAATAGTAATATATTAGAATTGAGCTCCATAATGTAAGGTATTATATGAGTAGTCCATTCTATTAAATCCTTGGGTCATTTTACGCTAGCGGTGCGTGGGTGGCAATATTTAATGGCAGAAGAATAAAAAGAATATGTATGTAAATGGGTCACTCCACTGGGTCCCTCTATCTCTCCCTTAACCCTAAACCCTTAAACCCTCTACCCTCTACCCTTAACCCTCCCTTCCTTTATCTCTCTCTCTCTCTCTCAAGTCTCTCCCTCGTAGCACCACTCCCTCTCTGAGGTCTCTCACTCACTCACTCTATCTCAAGTCTCTCCCTCCTACCCCTTCTCCCTCTCTTAGGTCTTTCTCTCACTCACTCACTCCCCTCTACCCATAACCCTAAACCCTTAACCCTTAACCCCTCTACCCTCTACCCTCTACCCTCTCTCTCTCTCTCAAGTCTCTCCCTCCTACCCCTTCTCCCTCTCTTAGGTCTCTCTCTCTCTCACTCACTCACTCTCTCTATCTCTCTCCCCTCTACCCTTAACCCTAAACCTTAAACCCTTAACCCTTAAACTCTAAACCCTCTAATCTCTATCTCTCTCCCAGTACTTGTATCATGACCTTGATTCAACCATTGCTCTTCTTTTGTTATGTGTAATAAATACACATAGTCTCCTCATTTTATCTTTATTGGACAACCACCTATCACATATGTGGGTGACCTAACAACTCACATTCCTATGTGATGTGTGACTGTGCAATAGGGTTATGGTGAGAGGGGCTTGACAACAACTTGAAATGCATCCTCATTGTCTAAAAGATGCATAATTGAACTTGATGCATCTATGAAGTCACTTCCTTTATAAACAGATCATGGATCTTCTTAAGAAGATTGAAGGACATATCAACACAGTATGTTGCATCTTTTGAATCTGTCCTTTCCTGTCTTGTCTTATGTTCCTTTCCCGTCTTGTCTTATGTTACTAGTCTTTTATGGTATTAGGAAAATCCTAAGGTTGGGGTTTTGTCTTTGACTTAATCCCTCTATCTCTCTCCCCTCTACCCATAACCCTAAACCATAAACCCTTAACCCTTAAAATACAAACCCTTAAACCCTCTACCCTCTACCCTCTCTCTCTCTCTCTCTCTCTCTCTCTCTCTCTCTCTCTCTCTCTCTCTCTCTCTCCTCTCTCTCTCTCTCTCTCTCGT